>JAUCNO010001398.1:3346850-3360433 GCA_032353835.1 Enteromius viviparus | reverse complement strand
CGAGAATCGAATCGAACCGTGACTTTAGAATCGAAAATGTAATCGAATCGAGGATTTGGAGGATCGTGACACCCTTATTTAGAATGTTTTGCTGTTTTCCCCTCCACCAATGCAGAGACTGGAGCCGCATGGCGAATTTGCGTCTGTTGTTTCCTTATAATGGACTTCTATGTCAGAGAAAACGCTTAACGTGAAGTTATTCATTTTATCTGTTGAACATGGGCTTGTTGTTTTAACAGTAGTTAGTGATTATTACAAGGAAGGTTTGACAGAAATTTGGTTTTTTCCTTCGTCAGTTTTTAGCGTTAGGCCACATTAAGCACATATGCGGAGTTTCACATTTTTGCCTTGGGGGGCACCTAGAACCACGAACATATATATATGGCTGAACCTCGCTCGCTCGCTCCTCAGTCAGACTGGCGCCGGCAAACCGTAGTGGGCGTGGTCACTTCAATCCAGAGTGACCAATAGAAAAGAGACCGCCCATTAAGATGCCGCTTAAGCCGAGTTCAGACTGCATGATTTTAGCCCCGATTTTAACTCGCCGAGAGGTTTTGAGAAATCGTCAAAAAAACGCTCGAAATCACAGGGAAATCAGTGCTCGTGCACGCGAGTGAGTGACAATGACACAGTGTGCACTATCAATGACACAATCTGAGAAAATCGCAGACATGTTGCCGACACCCATGAGATATTTGGCATACTAAATATCTGGACCTGTACGCGATTCAGAATCATGCCGTGTGAAATGTGTTCTGACTGAATAACATCGGCGATTACCTTCAGCCAATGAGAGAGCCACATCCAGAGCAGCGGTAAGTTGGGGGAGGAGTTAAGAAGGTATAAAAGCTATGTATGACAAGCTTATTTTGCTTGCAATTTCTTTTAATAATAATCCCAGCTTCACGTGAGAACTCCGTGCTCGCACAGGTGATCTCGCGTTGTCTGCTCGTGTGTGTTTGGCAGCGAGACAAAGTTGTTGGCGATTCTTCCTATTGTAAAGTCATGCATTGTGAAACCCCCTGTCACCGATCTATCATACAGTGTGAACACAGCAGCGACTGAATGATACCCCAGATAGTCACGCAGTAGGAAAACATCTGTGACATGACTGCTTTGAAAATCGTGCAGTCTGAACTCGGCTTTAGTCTTTGAGGGTCAGAAATCTGGCTGATAAGCAAGTGATCAAATACTTATTTAACACAGTATTCCCAAATAAATTGTAAAAAAAAAAATTATTTTCAGATTCTGTCTCTCACAGTGGAAATGCACCTATGCTGAAAATTGTAGACCTCTCCATGATTTCTAAGTAAGAGAACTTAACCACAGGGTGATCAAATACTTATTGACCTCACTGTATATATAAATATATATAAATATATCAATATTATTTTTGATATTGAATTGAGCATACAGAAAATATTCTGTATATATAGCAAATGCATTAATAAATTGAAAATCAATATGATTAAAATAATTACGTGTGTGTATGAATAGATACTGTATATATATATATATATATATATTTGTAAATATAAAATATTTACTTTTAATGCATTTAATTAAAATACATTATAATTCACACAACAATTTAGCATAGTACAATAAATGATAACAATAATATACAATCAATATAGTAAACAATGTTTTTATTTTTAACATACAATTTTACAATATTATATTATTGCAGTTTTTTATTATAAATAGAGTATATATATATATATATATATATTCATAACACAAACGCTTTTTATTGTGGTAGTAAGCTGTATTTTTATATTTTTAACTGTATTTTTTACCTAATCACAATAACCCCACTTCAGTTATCTGTTTGTGAAAATTAGCTGTTATATATATGTGTGTGTGTAATAAAATTATTTTTCATATCAGTAAGACAGCCTTGGAATTTGAGGGCATTTGCTGAAAGAATTACAAAAAGGTTTGACTACTGGAACGGCTTTATGCTGATAGTCAAAAGTCTGGCTTCATAAGACCAGAATAAAGAGCAGACAGAAGCAGTGAGATGGAAACTGGATGTTAGTGCCAGAAGAACGAATACAAATCGATTCTTCATGTCATGATTCTGCATGAAGAAATGAGTACATTTCAATATTGCAGACTGCAAACCGCTTTTCAAATGCCAATATGGTTTATGTTTACATCATCATCCCTTGTCGTTTTGACATTGCGTTCCTTTTAAAGCGAGCGACTGTGTCACGACCTCAGTGTAACGGTCGATTATAGCTCTAGTCCACGGCAGAGGCGAAACCCGATCCAATCTCCTCCCTGCATCTGTGCCACAGCCACCTGCCAGCAAAATACTCCCTCCATACTTCAGCACAGATCCAATTATCAGATGGGCTCCCAGCACAGAAAGAGCTGACCACACGCTTATCTCAAATGCCTAATGGCTTCCAATCAAATGTTTAATTCAAACAGCAGCTTTATTGCATGGTACCTTTCCACATTATCCAGGTTCCCGGCCACTCCGAGTCCTCCGATGGTGTAAAGCTTGCCGTCGTACACCACGCTGTTGTGCCGGCACCGTGGGACTGTCATCCGAGACACCAGATTCCAATTATCCAGCAGGGACATGTAGCACCACACGTCTGCCAGCGTGACTCCAGACTCTATGCCTCCTAAAGAGGGTACAAGCCCAAACAAATGAGTGCTGAAGTCTCCATTTACACCCTCCGACATCACACCTCCATTAATACACAGCTGATGAAAAGACAGAAATGCATGAAACAACACCAACATCTCCCTTTCTTCAGTGATTCAGCTTTAGCTGCTTCCAGAGAGCTGTTTTAGTGCCCATTCAGTTTAGTTTTGAGAAACAGACAGATCATTATAATATAATAGTTTAACAATTTAACTATATATAGACTGACTGATGATATTCTATTAATTGAAAGACTACATGAAATATTTGTTACATGCCAGGATCATGTAAAATAAATAACAGAAGGAAAATGCAGTTTTAAATATATATATAAAACAGCGACTAACACATAGACTTACACTCTTTTTTTTTAACCATTATAAAAAATTAAATCTAAAAATCATGATGTCCATGGATGTGTTATGCACTACTCATATACATTTATCACTAACAAATTGCCGCTGCAGCTTTAAAAGCGTCGTCTTTCCTGCGCTTTTGATTTCATCCTACTTGATTTGTTGGATATTTAACATCATAATTTGACACACAGCCAGTCGTAAAGACAGATGAGGAACAGCCATCTGCCTTCCCATCATCCCTCAGGGCGTGAGCTGCTAAATATAAAAGTAGACACCTGCGGGCGGCCACCAAACTGCAAGTGACACACTGTCGGCTTGATTACCTGACAGGTAGATATTATCCCCCGCCGATATGACGGAGAAGAACTCGCGGTTGTAGAAAGGCAGGCTAGCCAGGGGGTACCACTTGTTGTTCTGAGGGTTGAAGCAAGTGACGGCTGTCAGCGAGCGCTGGTTCATGCCGATGACCTGGCGCCCACCCACCAGCACGATCACCTCTGCGACACCTGCAGAGAAACAAACACCTTGACATTCACAGAAATAACCTGCTCAGAGCAACACATAAGAGCTGATTAGAGATGGACTGAGCTGCTCTGAGGGTTAGAACCAGAAACCAGCTGCCACTGCCACCATATTTACCCCAGCAGGCAAACGTTTGGATAATAATTACGATTTTCTTTTTATATTTTTAAAAAAAAATTAATGCTGCATTTACTGAATCCAAAATACAGTTAAAACTTTACAATTGTGAAATAATCAAAAAGTTCATTTGCAAAAACAGATAATTTTTAAATTATACAAATCTTACCCAAAACTTATGCAAGTTTATCATACTTTTCACAAAATAAAGCAGTACTACTGTTTTAAACATTAATATATATATACAGTGGATACAGAAAGTATTCAGACCCCCTTAAATTTTTCACTCTTTGTTATATTGCAGCCATTTGCTAAAATCATTTAAGTTCATTTTTTTCTCAATGTACACACAGCATCCGATATTTACAGAAAAAAACTGAATTGTTGACATTTTTGCAGATTTATCAAAAAAGAAAAACTGCAATATCACATAGTATTCAGTACCAAGTATTCAGACCCTTTGCTTAGTATTTAGTAGAAGCACCCTTTTGATAAAGTTCTTTCTTGGTCTCATCAGACCAGAAAATCTTATTTCTCACCATCTTGGAGTCCTTCAGGGTTTTTTTTAGCAAGATCTATGCAGGCTGTGTCACTCTTCTCAGTGTCTTCCACTGAGAAGAGGCTTCCGCCGGTCCACTCTGCCACAAAGCCCCGACTGGTGGAGGGCATCTCTGGAGCTCAGCCAGTGATCTTTGGTTTCTTCTTTACCTCTCTCACCAAGGCTCTTTTCCCCCAATATGAGCTTGGCCAGATGACCAGTTCTAGGAAGGGTTCTGGTCATCCCAAACATCTTCCATTTAAGGATTATGGAGGCGACTGTGCTCTTAGGAACCTTAAGTGCAGCAGAATTTTTTTTTTTTGTAACCTTGGCCAGATCAGTCCATTGCCACAATTCTGTCTCTGAGCTCTTCAGGCAGTTCTTTTAACCTCACGATTATTTTTGTTTTGTTTTTTCATGATTTGCTCTTACACGCATTGTGAGCTGTAATAACTTGTGATAACTTTTTATCACATAACTTTTTTTCTTTTTTAATAAATCTGCAGAAAATGTCATCAGTTGTTCAACATCACTTTTGCGATGCTACGAGAACAAAATAATTTCCTCTTCTTCTGTGACTTACATCTTCCTCCATGCTCAACGCACCGATACGCAAGCTTTACCGTATTTGATGTAATCAGCCTTGTTTACATCTGGGTGAAAGCATGCGCATGTGCATAATTTGTAGCTGTTTGCACCAAGAAGAAAGCATAAGCTAACATTTATTAAGATCTTATAGGTTTGGAACGACACGAGGGTGCTTAATTAATGACGGAATTTAAATTTTTGGCCGAACTAACCATTTAACTTTGAAATGCACAAAATATCTTTGTTCTTCATAACAGCTTAACAATAACCTTTTCCTGAACTCCTTGAGTGTTGATCTGTGGGATCTACTGTGATGCAGCCCTGTGTCCTCCTACTCTATAAGACTGATGTACCACACAAACAAGACCTCCGAAGTGTCTCTCTCAATGATGGATGAGCCTGGGAGACCTCAGGGTAAGGACTTAGACATAACAGCAGGACAACATCCTGACATCCGCACACAGCCTGTCTGTGGAACTGACAGTGAGGGGAGCTAAGGGAAGTGTTGAACCATGGATACTTGTCTCCGATCAGAATAGCGGCGACTCACGCAGCGGGAATGGAAGGTGTGCACTGACAGGCCAGTGCCTCTGAATAGTCACCTTAAATCTGGATAGGACGGACTCCCGCAGAGTTTTTGAGATGCTGGGATTATTTTCTACTGAGGGGACTAATAAAACATAATGAGGCTATGTTCTGTTCGGTTTGATGCTGATGGTATCACTTCTCAATTTAAGTCCTAATTTCACCATCTCTTTCAAAGCAATTGATATTTCCACTGAATGCTAATCAAATAAAAACACTGGCAACTCTTTACAATAAGGTGTCCTTTGTTAACATTAGTTAATGTATTAACTTACACAAACAAACAATGACCAATACATTCACTACAGTATTTATTCATCTTTGATAACGTTGATTAAAATACAATCATTCATTTTTAGTTCATGTTAGCTCACAGTGCATTAAAGTTAACAAACATAACTAGTGATTTTAATAATATGTTAGTAAATGCTAAAATTTTGCATTAAATAAGATTAATAAATGCTGTACCGTTCATTCTTAGTTCATATTAACTAATGTTGTCAACTAATTTTAACTAATGAACCTTATTGTAAAGTGTTACCAAAACATTCAATTAGTTGTAAATAATAGGCTCAGAAAATGAAAAATGGATTCCATTTATAGTTCTTTTTCTTCAACTTGATGTCATCACAATGTTTGATTTGTCTATCAGCTCTTCAACATCTGTAATACACTGCCAGAATGGCTCATGGAATATGATACTACAATATTCTGACAGTTTCATAAAAGACCACAACAGCAAACGAAACTATGTGACTGAATGAGAATTATTGGCAAGTAATAGACAACCCCAGCATCTTTCATAAAGAATGCTTTGTCCCTGCTAGTTGCATGCAACAACAAACATAGTCACCAATGTCGTTGCAAACTCACTCTTAACAGCCAGATTTTAATGATCTGCTCAAAATGACCCACTCACCACTGAATTGATATCTGACTCACTCACTGAACCACAAGCCATTATTTTTTGTTATGTCCAAACCAAAATAAATCAAGAACTGACGCATGTTGCTTTTAAGTATGGTTATAATATTAGAAACTGTGTTCATTTGTGATAAACTGGACATTTTTAATATCCAATATTTTTGTTCATTAAAACAATTATATTACAATAAATGCTCAACTATCCTAGATCCATTTTATCTGACCATTACCACTTTGTCTGTGTAAGTGAAGGCGCATCTAATCTTCCAGCAGTGAAATATGGAGTGCCTCAAGGATATATATTAGGCCGCCTGCTGTTTTCATTTTACATGCTGTCCCTTAGAAAAAAGATTAAAGACTGGATGACCAAAAATGTTCTTCTACTAAGTTCTGATAAAACAGACACATTATACATTAGAAGTTGACCGATGTATCGGTTTTGCAGATTAATCAGCACCGATAGTTGATTCCCGGTTCCCAGACTATCGGTTACTGGCAAAAACCTTCGCGGATAGTTTGCCTGGGTAGCAACCGCTGCTGGAGTGGCTGTGAAGGGTCCGTTATCATTATACAGTGCGAGAGCCAACATATATATGGCAAGAGTGGCCTGTAGAGGTGAAAATTACTGAAAACACGTGCATTTGTTTTGAAACGTGATGCAGGCGCTCCACTGCTCCACTTAAGAGAGCTCCACTTAAGAGCGCGCTGACATTTCAGATGCACATTTAAAACACAGACAATGGAAAGCTATGTATACAGTAAGTACATGTTTTCATGTCAATATAAAGTAATTAATTTGTTGACTAGATGCTGCATTGAAGAAAGAACACAAAGCTTTGCTGACAAAGTTAAGAGTACGCTAATATTAGCAGTACCTCAAGAGGTTAAATTAATGGGGCAGAAATACACACAGTCCTAGCCAAGTGTTTAATGTCACGATTGTTAACATAAATTTGACCTGAGCTTAAGTGCTATTTGTCAGAGCATGTCATTGAAAAAAGTGACATGCCTCTACAGTGGTGGCAGAAAAATCAAACACGTTTGATAGTACAAAAGATATCAAAGTCTGCTAAATGAGCAACAGTAGGTCTCCCAAACTAAGATACTATTTACATCTGCTATGCTATTTTTTTAATTAAAATGCTATTTATAATTCTACTTTGGGATGCTCACCTTGAGGTAGAGTTATTAATTATTATGTTAATATACTTCTGGAAGCTCCAGGTTGGATCCAGACTTTGTAAAGACTATACTGTATATGATATATATTTTAGAAAGGTATTCATTTGGTTTAAGATCTGTCTTAAGAGTAGTACTGTTTTCTTGTATATCAAATGTTTTACCATCATTTGTTTTAGATTACAGTAGGATAGGAACTGCCTATTATGAATGTGAGGATAAGTATAAATTCTTTGCAGATATGAACATCCTTCCTGTATGACAGTGCCAAACATAGTGCCAATAAAGAAAATCAGTCCAAGTCTGTTATTTACAGTCTGTAAAGGCCTGAGGTCAGTCAGCTGATGGTGAGGTAGAGAGAAAGCGAAAGAGAAGTATCAACACTCACATGCTGCTGGCTGTGCAGCCCATTATTGTGGTGGCACTGTGAAAAGGTCACGCTGATCGTCCGGATCCCCCTTCTCGTTCCTGCACAATCTCTTGCTCTCTATCAATTTCTCGCTTTGCCGCTCATTTGCATGCCAAAGGATACAAAAACCCTTCCTTTCCAGGCGATCGTTATGAGACCCCTAATCACAGGCTTGCAGATGCTCCACTCACTTAATACGTCTCCATATCGACCTGGAGGAAAGCATGGGCGTGAGGGTGAGATAATCCTCTTTATGTATAGTCTGAAGGGGTCCAACACAGTATCAAAGAGAAAGAATGATCAGAGTGGCTTTAAACCAGTTCACTAAAGAAAAAGAAATCCTTATTTTACATAGTATTTTTGTCTTTAATATAAAGATGCATTTACTAGAAGCAAAATGCGATATTTAGTCATGTAAAAAACAAAAAATACTAAACTAAGTGCTTTTGCTTTTAAAACAAATATAATTATATACCACTAACAGACAGTTTAATTATTTTAAAGCAAAATGCACTATTTATTGTTCACAGAGAATTCGTAAAATTCTTATATGCTGTTGAATGCCATTGTTCTGTTTTTGTTTGCATAAATCATCAACATGCAACATTATAATGATACAGGAGAAGGTGCCTTTAATATCTCTATAAATATAATATAGATTTTGATTATATAGATATAAATATAGAAAAGATAGAAAATCATCTCTTAACTTTACTGTTAAAATGGTTAGGTAACCATAATAAATGAATAAATGCATACATAAAAACAAAGAAAACAACAACAAAAAACCCTAAAAAAAACTGAAATAAAGCAATAAAAACAAAAAATAAATAAATAAAAAAACAGAATACAGCTAAACAAAACAAATAAAAACTAAAACACCAAAACACCGCATCAAATCCAAAAGCAACAACCACTGTGTCATACTGACAAACCACTTTTCTCCCTTTTAGATGATGCCACCTTTAAACACTAATACCATAAATGACAACATTTAATGTGATTTCAAAGAATTGGGGAATGTGTCACGCGCTTGAAGCTGGATTTGCGTGATGGAAAAATTTGTTCATTCCAGGCTGAGGCTAAGCGGAAGGACGAGGTTAGATGAGGACTGCAGAAGCAGCAGTAGACTCAGCTTGATCCATCAATACATGCAGACGCTACTCTCACACCTGCTCCTCCTCTGTCTCTATCTGCATGTCTCCCTCCCTCCAGGTCTTGAAGGATTAATCACTAGCCAAAAAACCCAATTTGCTTAATTCCATAAAATACAAGCAATTAGGCATGTGGTGTCACTGTGATGAATTCACCATTTATTTCCAGCTCTCCTCAGAGCAGCTCGGGGTTCACAGACACACAGTTTAGAGGAAAGGAGTCAGATGGCTTATACCCCAGAAAACACTAGCGTCTGCACCAGAGAGTCAAGAATGAATCCGTTTTTTTTGGAAATTATTCTTTTAAATGAAAAAATTGTTTTCATTCACTATCGATTTTATGCACCAAATCTTTTTCATATTTTCTTTTTGCTGCAGTCCAGCGATGCATTGTGAAGCATGTTAGTATACCTTCTTTGTGTTTTTGTAAGCACACATTATGTAGTTGTGCTTTCATTTAACCACCTGTCAAGTCTCTACTGCTCTATATAATGAAAGAAAATGCCAATAATAAGAATACGAATATGAATAAAACCCCATAATTTATTAGTTTTTAAAAATATTACTCTTGTCATTTTCTATTGATTGATAAAAGATTTAATTTAGATGGAGGAAAACTTATTTGTGGATACAAGTTAAAGATAAAAAGGTGATGAAAGATGTCTATTATGAGTGTGTTTTTAAAATTGGTTTTATTGATTCACGCCTTCCGTATACAAAAAAATTATATAATAATGTAAACAACAGAAAGAGTTATTTATCATATCATTGAACGGTAACAATTTAGTATACAGACCACTTATTCACTATTAACTATGACTTTTCCCTCAGTTAATTCCTAATTATCTGCTTATTAATAGTTAGTAAGGTTAATGTATTGTTAAGTTAGTTAAGTTAATGTATTGAGATTAAGGATTAAAACTCTTAACTGGTTAAATGACTCTAAAATAAAGGGTTCCCAGTAAACAAAACAGAGCCTTTATTGCAGAATTAAATTCAGGATAGTTCTACTAAGTAGAATAGTATATTCGGTAGTTAGTGTATACTGCATACCTATCTGTAGGGGTGGGAGATATTTCAATAACGATAATTATTGCAAAATGATATAAAGAGTTCGATAAATGTTCGATATCGGAATGAAACAACGTTACTCATTTGAGCTCACTACAGCGGTTGTGTTCACTCTCGTCAAGCAAGCACTAAACAGAAGAACACACATGAGAAACGCTGTGTGCAGATAGATAGGGCTGGGCGATATGGCCAAAAATATTATCACAATATTTTTTTTACTAAATGCACCATGGTCTTGTGGCAGGTAGTGGTACTGTATACTACTATAGTATTATAGTATATACTTGTGACATATCACGTGTGCATTAGTACTGAATGTACTTTAACTGTTTTTCATACAAATAGGCTTCCTAAAATCCATATAGTTTTATTTTTACCATTGGTATTAAAGTGTTATGTGTGTGGTTTTAACTGTCTTTATCATTATTTATGTATATGCTACTATGGGAGACCAATGCTTAATTTAAAATAAGTAAAAAATTGGACAGAATAAATTTAAACGTATAAAACTGATGTAGCAACCTTTTTTTTTTTTACAGATGTTACCAATTTTTAAAATCAACAAAAACTTACTTCTGCATCCAACTCCAGCTACTATCAACTGCACAACCCAAACCCGTTTACTGATTTGACACAAAACCCCTAATTTGAACATGCAGCAACTAAAGAAATATTTTTTTTCTAGGTATATATTTATTTTGTTAAGGAAAATAAATGGCCGGTTTCTTAAACTTTCACTTTAGGGCAAAATTTTGGCCTTGAACTTAAAGATTTGACATTAGCATTTGTTTTGCAGTAAAGTTATGAAGAGATGTACAGGGTGCATCATGATGACGAGAATGCGAGCGCCATTGTTCCACTTTGGAGGTGAAGAGTGAATGTGGCTTTATCCTGAGCAGATTCCTGAGGCACACATGGCTGTCCTGCTGTTACCATAGAGACACAGGAAACGCCGGTCCCTTCAGACAGCGTGCAGCATTCTCCTCTCTCAGGGAGAGATATGCAGCCATCCAAGGGATTACTTTTATCAGAGTATCCATAAAACGTGCTTTATCTAATCTCTCAACAGCACTGCCGCACAACAAAGCAACAAACACAAACAAATAGAGCCAACTCACAAAATGGCTGCCAGCGTGACCGTCCAAGCCACTGCATTGAACAACCTTCCATAGAATGAAGTTACCTTTGTAATTGAATGATTTTATGATCTAAACAGTCTTTCAGAGTGAAAGGGCAAAATGTTCCCAGAAACAGTCAATGTAGCCTTTGAGTCTGTATTATAAACTCATGAGCTGCGCAAAGGGCACGTTGCAAACAGACTGACATGGCTTCAGTGACTTGGCACGCAGCCTGTTTTGGGGCATTAGGTTACATTTGTGCGACCCATTTTAAGTGTTTGAAAAAGCATGAAGGCCTTTTACTTACTGTACTAAAGTAAAAGCTGACTACACTATAAATAGACCTCTTGAAGAGCTGAACTGGAGTGTGGAGAGGAACAATACAGTAAAGTGCTTTCTAAGCTTTCAGCCAACAGTGAAGACCATCTCCTGAAAACTACTGTACTGTGAACGCCTTTGAGTGTAAAAAACTAACTTCAGAAAACTTCACCTAAAGTATTCTCAAAGCTGACTTTGTTGTCTCTAACAGGTTTAGTAGAGTATATTTTTTTCTCAGATTCCAACAAATCATACATCATTTATTTATAACAGAGAATGTGAAAACATAGTCATTATTATGAAGCGCTTTTCCAGCATGGGTCACATTTTTCTTCTTAAGAAGCACTTAGTGGATTTTGCTGATTCAATTTAAAACTTCAAAGATTATAATAAACAGTACAAATAACAATAATAATAGAAGTAGAAAATAGAGACGCATTCATGAGAGGTCTAAGATTACTTCTCATTAGATGTTCGAGGGCATTTCAGGTGTCAGATCCCACACAATCTCATTTGCTTTGCTGAGATAAGACAATGCAGAACAGGACAGGATAAAACCAAAATGTATTTTTAGTGTAGAAAACCTTTAGACAAATGATATCACGTATGATGAGCCACAACAATTGGCCCCTTAAAAATGAATGGAATGCAAATTTCACTTATGTAAAGCTGCTATCATATGTAAAACCTCCTTTTCACCAAATTTGGCAGAGTATATTTAGCTCTGCTCATGCTTTACGTGATGATGACTCATACATACATTCCTCTTATTGCTAAATGTGCCTGTCATTAGGATGCATTTTCTCTGCTTGCTACCTTCTGCTAACTGTGTAGCCATGAAATCGCAACATCTGAGAGAAAGTCGGACGAGTGTGGATTAAGTGTGTGAGTCATCCATAGGAATAAAGTTCCTGACTGTAGGATGCTGACAGATGCATTCAAACACCACAGGGTCTGATGCTTCTCCTAAATGGAGTGTGTCATGGGCTCTTAGCTGCACTGTTAACCAAGTGTCATCTCGCACAAAAAAAGATAGTTGCTTGGCATCACACATTAGACCACTACAGGCCCAAGGCATTTCTGAAATGAATTATGTTCATAATCCAGTTACTCTGCTATAGTAGCATTGCCACCTGCTAACCAAATCCCAAAACAGAAAAAAAGACCAAAGGTCCTGAGGATTTTCACATGACCTGATTTTTTTTTTTCATT
Source organism: Enteromius viviparus (assembly GCA_032353835.1). Lineage (NCBI taxonomy): Eukaryota > Metazoa > Chordata > Actinopteri > Cypriniformes > Cyprinidae > Enteromius > Enteromius viviparus. Next base: position 3,347,677 of record JAUCNO010001398.1, on the reverse strand, counting down.
TTTAATAGGGCTCATATCATTGCTTTTTTTTTTTTTTAATCACTTAAGTTTTCCTCCCTGAGGTCCACTTATCATTTTAAATTGAGGTTTTCATACTAGAAGCATTCCTAAATTCAGCCCAGCCTCAAAAAACAAAAGAAATAAAAAAAGAAAGTTGTTGCAACATTTCTGCAAAATGATATTATATTATTGAATGTTTAATGGAAATTTAAAGTTGAAATGTCCAGTAAGTGGCAGTAAAGGTTTTTGTTTGTTTTTTTGCACTGTAATACTATCGGTTACATTAAACAAAATTGATAATGTAAAGAAAAGCAAAGGTGAGATAAAAAAAAAAAAAAACGAACTTGCTGATACAAGTTAAAATTGCATTTGAAATTTTTCTTGAATTTGATGAATTATCAGTTTTGTTTATGTTACATGTAGTTTGTTAACTTAATGTATATTGCATATTACAGTTTAATGAGTCTCACCATGATGGAGTTTAGGGTTTGTGTGAATGACACTGAGCACCTTCTATGTGTTCATATGTAAAAGCTGATTGTCATGGGCCGGGTTCTCATCACCAATTGCATTTGCACCTGCGTCAGTGCATTTCAGTTCAAAACAGATTCAGTACTTTACTAGGTTGGTATATTAACATTACAGTCTATCAATTAATCGAATTATGGTGTTTAACTATAAATTTAACAAAGCCGTAAAAACAAAAAATGTAGTTACTGTTTCTTTTTACAGTTGAATTCTAGCAACCACAACTTATAGGTTACTTCCGTAACCACTGTTCCCTGAGACATGGAACGAGTACTGCGTCTAGCTAGACGCTATGGGGA
>JAUCNO010001398.1:3309448-3331845 GCA_032353835.1 Enteromius viviparus | reverse complement strand
ATATATATATATATATATATATATATTGTCCTTTTGAAGTTTTACACAGTACAGTAAATCACCAACCCTTTTGTGTTATGGAAAACAGAAGGTTGGGCAATTTGTATTCTGTGTTTCACAGAAAAAAATAGGACAAGGTTGGGCAATTTGTATTCTGTGTTTCACAGAAAAAAATAGGACCAGGACAAAGATCGTAATAACGTGGATGAGTAAATCATGCCAGAATTTTCGTTTTCTGTGTCCTATTCCTTTATCATTTGAATTATGCATGCCGCATGAGACAATTTCATTGACGTTAATTTCTTTCCTCACACAGAGCAACAACCTTGAGACAGTTGGAGATCATACAAACGCTATTCTGCTATTACAAAACCCTCACAAGGTGCAAACGGCAACACACACAGTTACACAGACGCACACGCACAATCCAATATCTCTTTGTGTTGACAGCTGTACTGATGAAAGGAGTACTGGGAGCGTTCATCAGTCATCCACTGTCCAGGACGACAGATTTCCTCAAGATGTCAATATCCCTAGCTACTGACAACAGCAACCATCAGTCATAGTGAGCATTTATCCACTCCTGCTGTCAAATACATCTAAAGCTATTCAAGACATGAAAACAAGGACAAGAACAACATCAACTTGCCTCTGTTTACTTAGTAGTGCATGTGAATCTGAGGATTCTGTGCAGACCTGCTTAAGACAGTTGTTCACTATGTATATACATATAGAGCTGAACCAATAAATCCCGTAGGAAAACCGTTTCACATTTCTTGACTCTGAAAGCAGAAACTTATTGCATATACATTTTTATGCTAATTCACCAGTATGCTGAATGATTTTCTGGTGACTTGCTGCAATCTGGTGATGCAATTTAAACTAATAAGTTACCATTTTTATCATTGAAAATGATTTTTAAAGAATTTCTTTATTCAGCAAGGATGTATTAAACTGATTGTTTTAAAGTAACCCTGAGTGTGATCCTAAACGCTTGAATGGCAGTGCATATTTTCTAAATTTGCTTACATTTAACATGTACTTGCCTTGTTTTAAATATCCACTGTAACATTGATTGTATCTGTGTGTAATCATAAGAAAGCCCAAATCCTACAAGAAAACAACCAGCTGTAATATGTCAAACACATTTTTGGAATGAGAATGACACGAAATTATTTACAACCCATAAAAGAAAAAAAACATAAATCACTATACAGCCAGCCGAAAGCACGGCAACAGTGTCATAATTAAAATGGTTCCTGGCCTACATTTTTCAATTCATCCTTCAGCTTCTCTTCTGCTGTTATATTCTGCTGTTGAGGACACAATATTCAGAGCGGTCATGATAGACAGAGTATTCAGTAGTGGGAAGAGAACAGTTTATTCAGAATATGATTACCATGTATACAGGAATATTGTAAGCTGTGCTCTTTATGAAGCACATGGACCTCTTAGGGGAAGATTTAAAGAGAAAATAGACCTAAATCTAAAAAATGAGCACTTAAATATGGTTAATGACTTAATCTTACATTGATTATGTAAATCAACCACTGATTAGGCTAATGAGTTGAATAAAAAAATATGTGAGCAAGAATACAGAAATTCATAACTCGTAATGATGAATTATGATTAATTCATAATAATAATCCAACAAACATTTTAAATGTAGAAGTAAAGAATTTTTATGTTTCTTCTTATTTTGGACCTTTGTTAAGGAAAGGTACAGTAGCAAAAGGAAAAAGCTTTCTGGACATATTTTTAGACATGAGCAACATGGCAATTACACACTGGGGTGTCTTATCAAGATCTTCTACAGGTAGTTTTAGTCACTTACTCTAACAGGACCACTGAGAAGACTATAAAGGGTCTTGCTGCCTGCAATGTCTTGATGGTAAATGGAAATGTTAACATGCACAGAAATGTTGGAGTGACAGGATGCATGTAACGAGCACATAAATGGATATTTTCACTGTAATGCAGCATAAGGGACCATTCAACAAGAGACGCAGCACACTGGTGAAATAGGAACAGCTTAAAAAAAAAAAAAAAAAAGGGGCAAAAATCCCAAAACGCAGCTCAGAATGACTCCTCGACCATGTTGCTAGTCTCGCCAGACGTTCAGACTGACGGCTGAAGGTCTGAAATTCAAAGCAGCTTTCTTTGGTCAAGGCCCGCCTTAAGGCAGTTTGACCGACATGTCAAACAACCAATAACAGTTTCGTTCAGCGGCACGTTTCGGGGCGTGGATCTGTCCCCACAACAACAGAACGGCGTAGAAAAATCATGATGCATAGAAAATCATGATGCAAACATCTGTTTGAAGCACATCTCTCCACTTTTTAACACCCACAAGCACTTCTGGAGAAGCAAACACAATACTGAATACAGCTGTGATGTCTGCGTCTATTGTATCATGTTTACCCGCAAACGCGGCTGATATCCCCTTCTCAGTTAGGTACTTCACTTGAACTTCCATAATAGATAGGAGGGGATGCACAACTAGTAAAATTGGATCTGCTGGGAATCCTTCTAAAGGATGACAAAGGGTCGGGCCAGGCTTGGAAAATAATACCCTTCCCAAATCCCGTCAGTAAACGGGCAACATCTCTTTTTGTCTCCACTAAGTGCCTCAAACAAAACTCTTGGACATCTCTTAAAGAGTCTATGCAGTGAACATCGCATATTTTTGAGAATCCAACATTTAACTGATCTTAATAAATGCTCATTGTCACTCATGTAAACACGACAGTGTTTTTTCCCGCAATCACAAGTCTGCACTGTGTTTCCCCCGCGGTCCGAAAATAAACACGACACTCGCGTCCCCCGGAAATCTGATAAAATTCAACAAACATTTGATGACTTCGACATTCCTGAAGTGTTTTCAGTTAAATGCATCAGATGTTTAGCCAACGTTCCGTGGGTGTGACGTCTGAGGCTGAGACTACTGTGTCGCCATCAAATAAAACAACTGCCATGCCAACTTGTCACTGTAAACAAAAGCTCACAACACATGCCCCACACCTAAAGCCGGGCTCACACTACAGGAGTTTTAAAATCCTAACCGATTATGAAATCGTTGCTGTACACACATAAGGAGATTCTTCGAATTTTATCTTCCCCCAAATCTTAAATATGCACACACTACAAGAGTGCTAGCAGCTTTCTGTACTCACCCGGTAAGTTCAAATATTACGTTTTTTTCCTACTATGGAAGTCAATGGTGACCCAAAACAACCGGGTTACAGACTTTCTTCAAAATACCCTTCTTCGTGTTCAGTAAAACAAATAAATTCGTACAGTTCAGGTTTGGAACTACCTGAGAATGAGTAATTAATGACAGAATGTTCATTTTTTGGTTAACTTTTCCTTTAACAGATCTTCCACATGCACAAACAGCTACTGTACATAGCACCCTAAAAAAAAAGGAAAACAAGAAATCGTCATCTTAAAAACATGGTTTATGGGCAAGATACAACAAAAGACGTGAGACACATTGGTCATCTGCCACATTTACATGGAACAAACAATGGAAAAGTAGTGCACTGGAATGGAAAAACAGTTTCTGTGTGAATGGCCCCTAAACATGTCAGCCGTCTCTAACAAACTGTGCATTATTTTCAACAGAACATATATTTACAATGAGCTTTTGATATTTGAGACTGACTGTCACTGACAGGCCCACTTTACGGTCTATAGATTAGTGTATATAACACGGGCAGCGTGGTGATTGAATGACAGCCTCAAGTATTCAAGTCATGCCTGCCTCCTTGAATTAACATCCATATTACACCATGACGGTCCTGCGCACATAGTATGAATTCAGACCCTATATCAGACCCTATTTACACTCATCACAATGTCAAAAAGTGACTTAAATTACCTGAATCTGGCCAATAAAAGCATTTTTCTCCAAAACAGCAGCTGTGGGTGAATTGTGCCAGATGCTTTCAGGTGCATTTTGAACTGTAAATTACTATTTCTATAAGAAACCTTTTTTTTAATTTTTTTTATTTTTTTAGATTTTTTAGATTTTTAATTTCTTCACTTTTAAGTATTTTGAATACTAAAACATAGCATGTTGGACCTCATAAGATGTTTAAAGGATTTTACTTTTTTAAACCAATAATTTTACTAAATTACATTGCCATTCAAAAGTTTGAGGGGCCAAGCAGATTTTTTCCCCACTGAAAATAAGAAAGGATCAAAATTCCGCAAATCAACATATTACAATGGTATCTGAAGGATCATGTGACACAGAAAACAATATCACTGTATTTACCATATCTTTGATCAAATAAACGCAGCCTTGTTGAGCATAAGACTTAAAAGAAATTAAAAAAATAGTATAAAATTTTAAATGAAAAAAGGCTGACACTCCTGCTCCATGTTGATGGATATTTGCATGAGAAGGACCTGGTATCTTAAAAAAGATTAAATGAAGATGTGCAGTCCACAATGATCTTTCATCTGTTATTATCAAATTACATCACAGTTGATAATAGATTTACAGCTATAGAAATCCAAAACATGAATGCCTATATCAGGGGTGCCCAACCATTCTCCTGTCCTGCAAAGTTTAGCTCCAACTCCAATCAAACACACCTAAAGCAACTAATTATGTTTTTGTTTTTTTTAGGATCGCTTGAAAATTAAAGGCATATGTGTTGGATTAGCATTGGAGCTAAACTTTGCAGGACAGTCGATTGCCAGGAGCACGGTTGGACACCCCTGGCCTATTTCTTTATTAATCTAAAAAAGTTAGAACTGCATCCAGCAGCTTGTTTTAGCAATTAGTGTTTTGGGAGTGGATAGATGCGTTACCAGCTACCTGACTGGTTAAGAGAATAAAAAGTTTTTTGTTTTTTTAAAGAAAACTTGACCAGCTGCACCGTGTTCACGTGTGTTTCTGTTCACAAAAAATTATTAACAGAGTAAACAGACTGTGCATAAGGTTTATTGTTAGTGTGTTTTAACTAACACTTATTGTTACATTGAGTATCATAAAAAAAGAGCCTACTGTTATTCAACCCCTTCAGCAACTTCACCAGGTGCACAATGAAAGTTATTTGTGTTATTTCTCTAGAACTTGATTAATATGCTGAAAAGAGGCCCGGAGGGTAGTTCATGTTTCCAAACATCTTGCACACCAGCACTTACAAAGTGAAATCCGAGTTTAAATCCAGGTCGCTTGTTGAATCGGCCCTTTCTAAAGCAATGGTGATCGAGTACTTGGCAGTGACTGTTTATAAAAACCATAATCGTGAAGAAAAAAACCCACCCTGAGCTCTGATTGTATAGCTGGCCACAGCATGTTGTCGAAAGGAAATGTAAGAAGAAAGAGAAATGGCTCTGAATCAAATATATTGGATGCGTTGGGATATTAATATGCAGAATGAGCTGCATATCACCAGTGTTTAATTTCAATACACAAATGCAGTTTGGCTTCAAAAACTCACATGTAATTTCAGGAACCACTTGATAATGTAGATAAAAATATAGCAAATATATGCCATAACATTATAATGAGAACTTTAAAAGGATGTGAACATCTGTAGTAATTTCTGATGCGTTCCGTATTTCAATGTTGTTTTATGAAAGTGCATCATGATGGAAGCTTTCTCTCCAGTTTGCTGGCTATAGGGCATAAGTTCACTGGCATTTGCATCCTTTTGTGCAGATATAAGTTATAATGTTACATCTGTATTATGTATCCAAGTTATCTAAATAATATAGTAGGGTGTGTCATGAAACAGGCTTGAGTTTATTGGCATAAAATCACTCACTTAGATTATTCTTTTTTTAATAACATTGCTGAGTCAATCATAATTTAACAGTGTCCTAAAAATACTTTCATAGACAGGTTTTCATGACAGTTTTATTTTTAACACTCAAGTTTACAAACCTCAAATATTTTCATTATCTCATTAAGGCCATGCCCCGCCCCTGCACAGCCCTACCACCAAGTACTTGATTATTAATTAGATCGCAATGAGAAATTGGCAAAAATGAAATAATAATTCCATTAAAATATTGAATTATTACAATTATCATTTAATTTCTAAAGAAAAATGAATAATTCTAACTATTTAACAGTTTAGAAGCCAAAGATGATTATACCATTGTTAGTCTATCATTTATTTTTAGATTTTATTTTAAATATATTAGTATTTAAATATTAATTGCCACATACTCATTCACATTCAGCTTAGTCTTTATTTAGCACTTCTTTATTTACATAGAGTTGCACCCCACACAGAAGCATGATTTGGCTCTCACGGTTCTCCTTCGCTAAACCACTAAATGCTACAACACTTCCACATGAGAATAACAAACATGAAGCAGTGCCACTCCATTTCCCTCCGCACAATATTCCAGCTAAATACTGGCCTGGGTCTCCCCATCACAATAACGCAACGGCATCAAAGGATCCTCAAGCAGCCCCTCATCACCAGAGAGAGTGATGCATAAAAAGTCGGGGGTCAGGGGTTAAGCATCCAGTCTCTCGTTAGCATTTTATCCAGGCTGATCGTTGACAAGCCCCTTCCCCCGATGATATTTTATAGAAGTACAGATGGTGGCTGACAATATTGGCTGTGAATGTTTTTCCTGTGAAATCGCATTGACAAAACTGCATTTGCTGAGTACTATGTGGATTAGGAGCCCTTCAGTCGATATATTGAACTGTCAAAACCTTGGGAGACAATAGTGCAGATGTGGTGTATTAATGTGATGATACCATTAAGAATCAAATGTTCATTGATATGAGATAAATGTACTATGAAATATGCCATGAAAACATACTGTAACTTGTAACATGTAACTTTTTTTAGATATAATGAAAACTATTGCTCATGTTTCACCTGGAGTGCAGCTTATTAGGGTGGGGAGAGTAGGGCAAGATGTGTCAACCCCCGAATAAACATTTAGAAAGGGGTCATTTTCACTTTTGTCAGTATACATTTTCCATAAGGTGTTAAAATGAAGTGTCAAAACAAACTTCTGGTCTGATATAAACAACACTGAGAAAGAAGCACATCACTGATGCATATAATAACAGGTCTGAGCAGAATATTTTGCAGTATTAGGTGAGGCAGTGGTTATTATTTATTATTCATGTTGGTTGACATGCTAATGGAAAAAACAAATCATGCATATAAATTTATATATTCTTGCTCTTGAGTAGCTTACATAACTATCAACATGACGTGAGTAATAGCATGTGATTGTGGCCATGTAAATTACCAATAATAACAAATAACTAGATTCTGATGAAACTGTGACAGGTGCTTGCCATGGAAGAATTCACTGCCACACTGTCAGAATTTTTCCTGTTTACTACGCATGGTAAGCAGGCCTCAAAATGCTTCCCCAAGGCAAACCTGTGCTAAGAAATTACTGGGGTCCAAGGTTCTGATAAATGCCTGAATGCTTGGGATTGTTCATTGCGGGTGACTAGACATTTGGCAGGATGTCAGCTGCTTCTTGTCTGAATAAACAGTGCCTAGTCCCTTGTCTCTACGATGTTCTGATCCAGAGATGCCATTCTTGTGGCTTTTCAATGCAAGTTTAAGGGGTTGATTGTTAGGGGGCCCTTCGTGGTTTCAAGGTCATTACAAAGAACTTGCTCGATAACTTGATAACTTGATAATCTGGAGGAGGACGAAGAATGGAGAAAAGAAACATAAAAGAGGAAGGAGGAAGAAGAATGAAAATGAAGATGATGAATAATAAAGAAAGAGAATGAGGAGCAAAACTAAAAATTTGAAGTTGGAAGATGAAAAAGAAAGAGGAGGAAGACTGATGAAGAACAAGAAAGAGTAGATGAATGGGGAGAAAGAATGAAAAGGAAAGGGACTATACAAGTTTCCATCCATAATTCAAAATACACTTTTGTGCAAAACCTGAATACAGAATAAAACATTTGCTAATAAAGCACTGTAAAGAGAACAAAATCCCTTCCTGGTTATCTTGCGCTAAATATTACTAAGAAAACTAGGAGAAGCCACTGAATATGATTATTTTCATATTACTTGTGCCTCGGAGCAAGCCAACTTAACACAATAGATGTGGTCACTGTTTTCGGGGGTGGATGCCAGCTGTTTGGGTCGTGTTAGTTGTGTAGACAGTAATTATACAGAAATACTTTGATGTCAGACTTTGCGCAGGCATTTTAGATATGATCATAACAACATACTGTAAACTATAGATGCTGGGAATGAGATCGTCAAGTCATGCCGCCTATAGTGCAGTCACATGACTTTTTTCGAAGCACATGTGGAAATTTATTTGGTAAATGTGTTTCCATCATAGTTTATGTAAATCTTTTCTTATCTAATAAAATGTTTATCCTACTCAATTATGCACATCTTTGCATTTCCATCCAGTGTTTTTTTATGCGATATTCCAAAGTGTGCATAAAAATAGACACTTTATTGTCCCGCAGCAGCAGAGAGCTCCTGTCAGAAGCTAAAAAAAGCTGTGTGTTCAGATGCAAAACCCCAGCAAATGTAATTACCATGAATGTGTCGAAGACGAATTTCCTGATTCACAGTCTTCTCATAGATGCACCTTTACGGATTAAGATTGTAATAAAAGAGTTTTTGTTTTTATTTTTATTATTAGTTTTTCTAATTTCTTTAAGTGGTAATTCATAGATAACTATAGATATGTACATCATGTTTTCTTTAGCTGTTTAATTTTTGTATAATTATAAAATTACAAACTTTTGTTAATATTGTGAGTGCACACAATATAAAAGTCACTTCACAGTCCTGGCTTATGTATTACTCTTACCTTTATCAGATAAAATGACAGCCTATACTATTTTGTTTCCACTGAAAATAACACAAGTGATTGCTCTGCCGCCTCCATGACCTGCAGAGTGCGCTTTAGCTTCCACTTTCCAAACAAACTTGGATATATATACCATCACAGGTTTAACAGGGCTCGAAATTAAATTTTTCAAAAAGTTAGGAGCACCAGCAAAAATTAATGAGCACCACAACTACAAATTGTATATTAACAGATTTTTTTAATTTGAACTTCTTTGGCGATAGTGTACGCGGTGTTAAATTGCCTGATGTCTAACCCTTCTCACATTTTGTATAAGAAATATTACATTTTGCCATGCGACAGAGGGCTTGCATTCAGATGATAGATTGAATAGTTTATGCTTTAAAATTCAAGACAAAAAGTCAATTTTCAGAAAGAATTCCAACAATAAAGTGTATTTGGATAGAAAAATTGAATTGAAAAACTAATCTTAAGCTAACAAATGCCTCTAGTTTTATTCATTCAACAGACCTTTGAAGTTTGGGCAAAAACGTATGTGTTTTTGTGCATTTAATTTTTGTATCAAAAAATGCTCCTGCTACACGCTGCCGTGCCGCCCCTGCATGCTGTGTGAAAGCTGTCATCAGTTAACATGGGCACCAAAAAAAAAATGAGCTGCTTACGTCCTGTTGACGCGTGCGGTGTGAAACCGGCGTTATAGTGAATGCAGTGCATAGCGAGTCACTCGAAGTCTCTCAACCATTCTCTCCAAAAACTGTGCGCCTTCTTTTTGGCTGGTGGATCAACATTCACCACATGATCACCATCACCAGCGTCCTTATTTGTAACTTTAGGTCGTTTGCAAAAGAAATCAGTCAGTGTTCTTTTCATTTTTTCCTCTTTTTCACATTTCCCCGCTGTAGTTAGCGCCATCACCTGACTGAGGGATTGACAGCTATTATTAACCAATCTCCAGCTCACTGTCTTTCTGCTGGCCACTTGGTTATTACTTTTAAAAAACAAAAACATATTTAACTAAAAAAAAAAAAAACTGAACCCAAATATACTCAATTTTGCCATTATACACAAAACGGAACCATTGTATTAGCTGAAACTGCTGGTTTGGTAGAAGGGGGGAAAAAGACAAGCTCTTTTTGGACTCGGGCCGGTAATTCTGATAAGCTGTCAGACACGGGCCGAGCTAGGGCCTGAGCGTCTCGGGTCAGACTTGGGCCTGAATTTGAGGCTCATGAAGGGCTCCTGGAAGAACTAAGAGAAAGAATAAAAATGAAGGGGGAGGAGATGAAAGGGAAGAGAAAGGACTAAAAAGCAGGAGAAGAATGAGGAGAAAACAAAATAAGGGAAGAATAAGAAGGAAGAGGATGAGAAAGACCTTGAAGAAGAGAAAGAGGAGGAGAAGAATATTAGGCAGTAAGAAGAGGTGATCTGTCCTGGACATTTAAATACAAAAATTATAAAACGATCTGCAGTAGAAGACAAACCTTCATTCTGTGTAAATGAGTCCTTAACCTGTCAGTTAGCTCACGTTTCACCTGTGAATGTGAATCACTTCAGTCCAATCTTAACAGCCCAAGCAGCACATTCAAGCACACTATGAAATGTTTTAAGAATCCATCAAAATGTAATTCTTCCTCTGTAAAGAGGCTGTAATTGTACAACTGTTAAATACTAAGGGTGGAAAATGCTCATGAAAAACTAAAATATGGAAAGATAAATCAGTAAAATTTCCACTTTCAAGTCAGAAAGCATGTTAATGGATTTGTTACATGATCATGCATATTCAGCTATGGTACAAATTAATCCATAGCAAATATTTTAATTGCAATACAGCAGACACTCTAATGCCCCAGAGAGTCCTACTATTAATCTAAAACAGTGCTTGATGGGGCATATCTGAAGGTTTTTCAGGTGACAACTCTGTCAGAGCTCAGCCTGCGTCCCTCTCTCTCCTCCTCATCTGATTTAATGAGTGTTTAAGTTCGGCCTGTTTGCAGCCATCACAGCCATGGTGCTTATGGCAGGTTAGAGCTAAACTTCCTCTCCCCCGCTGAGGGGGAAGACGACACCGGATCCACCTCAGTCACCTCCTCATCCAGCATGCATGGCCTGTCTGCAGCTAATCAGCTAAGACTAGAGTAATTAATTATAAGTGCAGAATGAAACTTCCCACTTTCCCTTCTCCCTTGACAAAATGACAGTAGTTTCCCACTGATCAGGTGCGTTATATTAGCTGCCTGTCCAGTTATCTCGCTGCTGTGTTCTCGGAATCTGACTGGATTGTAGGATTTGTTGCGAGATTGTTAGTGGGGTCCTGATGAGGCAGCACGGTGGTGCCGGCCTGTCACGGCTTTGAAAGGAGGGAATGATTTAATTGATCAGATTTTTTATGCATGAATCATGTGGATGAGCCGCACACAGGGGGCAGTCTTAGCAGCCTGGTTTCACAGGAGGATCATTCATCTTGCTTAGAGTGTCATGAAACCCCTCATTTCAGCATAGGTCAGTTCTTATCACAGGTTTTGAAAAATGCGGAACAAGTAGGTGTGGAATGAGTTGAGGGAGGAGGGGAAAGACGGATAGGGTAAGAACGATTATAATCTTTATCAGCACGGCTTGTGAATATTAACTGAGGGTTGTAATGCTTGCACGGTCGTTTTATTTAACTTCTTGTTTTTATTTATATATTTTTAGGATTCTTAAATCATAATGCAAGGCATAAAAAAAAAATACTACCTTTATTACATTTCATTGCTCTGTTTATACATTATTATATCATTGCAAATTCTATTAAACATTAATAAATACTGTATACTTTAAATGTACATTTTATCTGTAAATTAACGTACAAATATGCTGAGCCATTTGCAAATGTATTTATTTCATTCCATTGCATTATATTTTTACAAGAGTTGTGCAAAGCAGCTGGTATTTGTATTCGTTGAGGGGGAAAAAGTATTTGTATTTATTATTGTATTCGATTAAAATTCAAAATAGGCGTAAAAATATATATATTTTTTGCATTACACTTCTAGTAGTTATAGTTCAAATTATTCTTTAATTATATCAATTATAATAATTATGGATATGCAATATTGTTTGATGTTTTTCCATAAATCCAGCAATGAACATGTAACAAGGAAAGTCATTGAATAGAAATTAACATAACAGCCATTACTTCGACACAACTACACAAGCATTGTTTTTCAAAAACATCACGATTCTTTGTCATTGATTTTACTATTTTGCAAGTTGCCTGAGCAGAACAGACAAACTAATTTGTGTTTTTATAAAAACCTTTTATAAAGCCTTTCAAGGTAACAAAGTTTAGAATAAACAAAATAAATTGTTGTCATTTTATCTTTGATATTCGAATAGAAACACATGACAAATGAACATAATATGAATAAAACAAACAGTGCTTTTATTTTTCAGGAGGAGCAGCTGTATTTAGCTGTGATTGTGAATAATTGTAGTGTCCGGTGAGTGTTAACACTGATGTGAATGTATGTCACGATGTGCAGCATATAGAGATGGAGATGATAAAATAACACGATTGTACGATAATCCTTAAAAAACAGATTGTGGAGAAATTTATATTGTCCACCATCAAACATCATCATATTCCCCACCCTTAAGCGTAATGGTATAATCTCCTGATCTGCCTCCAGAACTCAATAAAGGTACAAAAATCTATTTAACGAAATAGTGATGCAGTTAAGTCTTTTTTTTTTTTTTGCTCAGCTGAACCTTCTCTATTGCTTTTTGGAGCAGCCTGTGTCAGTCACCTTTTTTTTACACGTCACTTTCTCTCTCACTCAACCGGGCATGCACTGTGGTCTCATGAGGAAACGCAGCCTTTTGATTTAATTTTTTTTTGTTCCCGAATACAAATATTTTTAAAGTATTTGTTCGAAATAAGCATTTCGAATAATGTATTCGGGTTCGGCTCCACCTCAAATTTTTTACCATATATAATTTTTTTGTTAATACAATAAATCTTATCAACTACGTTTTTGAAATCTTTAATTAATTGCTGAAATGCAAAATGTCTTTAGAATTAAACTGTATTCATCTTTATGTAGCCTGTATGTAGCCTAATGCCAAAATATGAATATTCAAAGCAGTGGCACTGACAATGATACTATTAAAAATTATTTAAATGTTTAACATCAATTAAATTACCACACATTCATTCAGCCTCAATTATCTGAGGCCTATGGTGCACCTCTGTTTTGAATTGAAAGAAGATAATCTTGCAAGTGTTCATTCCAAAACTGAGGTTTAATGTCTCTAGCAAGACAAAGCAACACTTTAAGCAGCAGCCTGAATGCTCTGGAAGAAGGCAGGTATCAGTGGTAGCCACTTGTGCAATCACAAGCCTCTGGAGACCAAAATTATGCCAAGATCAACTCTGAACTCAGAACTCAGAACTGTTGATATCAGAAACAGTGAACCCTCCCACAAGAGTTAGTTCCAGCTGGAGGGAGTGATTAGAGAACGCTTCGCTCACATTCTCTGTTCCAGACACGCGGTCAGGCCGATGCTTGGCTACACCCAAAGTTTAATGCTTTGGCTTTTTTTGGAACCACTTTAATTGCTGGAGAAGAAATATATAAACTAACTGGGCAATTTTTGTTGGAAACATAAGTTATTTAATGTTAACCTCTTGTTTATTGAACTTTTATTCATATATATAAAACTATATCCTCATAGTTATGCTGTTGGTCTAAAAATCAGCATGGCCCGAGGCCGAATCACAGCCATGCTGATAGAGCACAGAGAAGTCCTGCTAGCGGATGACCTAGTTAGCGACCACCACAGACAAGGCTGAAGAGGGAGGTGCTTGGCAGAGGAGGTGGGATGCAGAAGCTTTGGTGGAATTCGGTATTACAGGAGAGCAAAGAAGAGCCATCCACAGAATGGCTATAAGACTCAATCAACCTCCGCTGAATTCCTCACACATCTGTGCTCACTATCTACATCAACACAATGCTGCGTACTAAAACACAATAAAAAGTAAAGTGCATTGGGATGTATTGTGAATTTCAAAGTGAAACGTAAAAAAAAAACAAAAAAAACAATTGATAAAGTACCAACTTGTGATGTCAGCTGTCTGGACGCTAGGGAAGGGTTGACGATACTGATTTCATGCTTCTTAACTATTTTCGGTCCCACTTCATATGAAGTGTTCCAAATACCTGTGTACTTCCATAGTAACTAGATGTGTATGTGGTATGTAACAGTGTAAGCACACTTCATTACATAGTAGCTACAGCTGTAATATTTCTGTAACTACACACATGTAACAACTCTCAGAATGGTAAAAAGACTTTTTTCACTTCACTTAGTAGTCATGTAACAGGAATTAAATAGCTACATTTTATAACAGCAGTATGTATAAGAGTAAGTGGAGGTGATCAGGGGGTGTAGTTGAGTAGGTTTAGAGATCTGTAAAGTGGGTGGAGTTGGTGCACCCATTTAATACCATACATGGTAACTCCACAGGAACTGCACACTTAATATAAAGTGTAACATTCTGGACACCAACCACAAATTACATGTAAAGCCTAATTTAAGTCAAAAGTCATGTTGAAAGAAACCAAACAACTGACTGTAGAACACTAGTTACTGTTAGTAAAAACAATGAATTGCTGTATATTTAAACTACAGGACCATATTTATTAAATTCAAAACTATACAATAGTTTAACTCTAAATCTAACCAGAAACACATTTCCTCTACAAAATAAAAGTGATTTTCAGTGAACAAAAAAAAAACTTACATTACTGGTTAAACTCAGTTATTACTGATATCATTTAACTTGAACAAATGAATATATAGCTTGGGGTATGTATAATAAATCTTACTCAAGCAATTAAACCCATAAGCTCCCATTTGAATCTATGGACACTGGGAACAAGAGGAAGAAAACAGGGTCCACTTCTTACTGGCAAGCTGAGCTCAAACAGAACCAACAGCCAGTTAGAGAAAGCACAAGAGTCAAGTGGGTTCGAAAGTGAAGAGAAAACCAATCAAGGTTTGACAACATCAAGCAAAAAATTATCATTTTCAAAACATTCTGAGTGAAATGTTCAGTCATGCAGAAGTGAATGTTTCCCATTCACAGTGAATTTCACTGATCATTCATCATTTTTATAGCTATTGTCAATGTGTATAGTTTGGTCTTTTGTGCATCTACATAGAAATAATAGAGAGTGATGACTCTCATTTGAGCCAAGGATGATTAACGCAAGTGTGAAGCAAAATGAAAAGAATCAAATGCAGAAATGTCAAGGTGGATTCAATGAAGTGACGTGACGGGTGGGCGGTAAAGAATGGCTTTGCATGTCAGAGCAGATGAGGGGTTATTGAGTTAGTCTTAAAACTAAAATCAACTCAATCAATTCTGAACTCATTGCCACAACTACATGTGTTTTTTGAATAGCTACATTCACATCAGTGTGCATTTACTATCAGTTGCAACCATTTAGATTCGGGTTTCTATGGACTCTCTTTATGACACGAATTATTCACCATCATTTCATTTGAGCCTTTCTTTCTTCAGTTTATATTTTATGCTAATAGATCACATTCTGTAATGCTGCTTTAGAATCTTAAAGCAGGTTTAAACTAAAAATTAACCACTTTACCCTTAAATGTTTAAAATAAAGTGTAGTATTACTGTTTTAAATAAGGTTCATTATGTACATAAAGTGGCGGCCAAAATTATTAGAACACTAGTATTTTCAGCAGCTAAAACATGAGAATAAGTCGGTTATTTCTATATTTTGCTCTATTTGCGATTAGGAAATATAAGTTTGCATTTCCAAACATTTTTATATTAATTGTAATAATCCAGTGAGACTTTTTTTTTTGCACAAGGAGTCTGACAACAGCCAGTGCTCCACACAGAGATCTGATCTCATCAGCATTATCATCATCAATCTGTCTGGAAGGACATGAAGAAACAGAACAAACTAAGACAAAATAAATCCAAAAGAACTGTGGCCATGTTTCCAAGATGCTTCAAGAAACCTTCCTGCAAAGCTACAGGACTGTTAAAGGTTTGTAAAAATGCCGTAAAAAGAGGATGCTAGATAATAGTTTGTTTAGCAGTAAACTTATTCACTAAATTAAATTCAGCATTTGGCGTGAACATCCTTTATGTTTAAAGCAGCTTTTGGCCTCCGTGCACTTGTGCATAGTTTTTCAGGTAGCTTTCAAGTAGGTATAAAAATATGCATGTATTATGTTACGAAACTTACATCAGCAGACACTGTACAACACAGCTATTCTGAGAAAGATGTCATTTGTCAATTTACAAGAAAATAAGGACAAACTATACTGTCAGTAAACTTTCAAATTTAACAGTTTCTTAAATTTACAACTATTTTAAAGACAATAAAATTGTTTATAAAGATAAGCAAAGCAAAACAAAACAAATCAGCCTAGAGTGAAATAGACTGGACACATGGCACATTAGCAGCAAAAAGCTGGAGAAAAAATGAGAGAGAAGGGGACACAGGTCATTTTCTGTCATCTCACTGCCTCTATTACAATGTGTTGTTGGTGCTTGTTTACAGAGAGCTTTTACATGTCAGAGGAGAATAGAGGAATCGGCGATCCAATTATGAGCCAGTGTAAATCATTTGACATTTCAGATTTATCATACGGTGTGATAAAAGCTGTTAGATCTTAAAATACTGGAGAAAGCAGCAACAATACACATTTATTATAGGAGCTCATTTGTCAACAATCCACAGTATAGTTCTTCCTGCAAACACTGTAATTGTTATACATCTGCAGTATCTGACAAAGACAGAGCTATTTATAAATTACTTACACAGCTATTTTATGTTTCTGAAAAAAGTTGAAAAAATTGTGGTCACTATTTAACTAAAAGGATGGGCAGAGTGTATAAATTGTGAGAACGAATTGTTATTTTGTGGCATTAAATCCTCGTCATTTTTCTTTTTTTTTTTTTGTAAATCTTAAGACAGTCATTCATCTTCAAAATATATTAAAAACTGACATGTTATTTATAAAAAATATTTAAAACAGCTAGTTTATATATTCGGATACAGCAGTCATACATCGTTATTATAGGACCGCGCGTCCTACAAGTTTGCAGCATTCTCGCAGAAGTTATCAGTTTAAAAATCAGACACGGTGAAAATCAAAAGTAGATTTATTTTAAAGACCAACAGTTTTACACTAAATATTGGACTTAAACGAACACGATAAAAATGAAAGTATTTTCAGAAAGCCGAAGTTTATATTTTTGAAGTAAAGTTAAATTAAACTGATAGCTACAGAATCACAGCGCTATGGACCGCGCGTCCCACGACGAGCCCCGTTTTAAAAATTATTATAACGATGATCAAGAACAAGCAACAATGTTTTTTAGTTAATGTGCTGTAAAAGAAAACGAAAAAGAAAACAGCTTTTAAGGATGTTTAAAAGTTCTTTTAAAAAAATCTTTTAGCACTAATTTGCGTGTGTGTGTGGTGCTGAGTGAAATAGTGGGGCAAATCGATAATGGTAGCCTAATAATAATAGGCTGCTTAATAATAATAATAATAATAATAATAATAATAATTGTATATATTAATAGGAGAATGAGCCCAATATCATCTTGACTATCAACAAAGACATCTGGTATTGTTGATAGCTCTGACTATCGTCGATACACGATACTATCGTCTATCGGCACAACCCTAGTGTCAACTAAGACTTTTCACATTGTACATGTCTTACGGACATATTTACATTGATAGTTATGTTAATCTTATTGGCATCACAGTCTCACTAGATTAAGCAGTGTTTAGTCTTTTATTTCTCAACCATGTTGGAAGTCATACCCATGTATATATTTCAGGATAACAATCCTCAGGTTCAAACTGCGAAAGATTGTCCACCACAGAGTCCTGACCTAACCCCTGTTAAAAGTCTTCAAGGTGAGCTGGAGTCGACTTTACATAAATTGTCCGAAGGAGTCTCTCAAATTATTTCATTGGGTCCTATAGCTTTCTTAACATTGTGATTTGAACATGCAACATCACAAGATTTATTTCCAACGAGAGTTGCATTTATTGTTGGCCTGGATCTTGTATTGGTCACTCTGTAAAGTCAACTTCAGCACATCCTCAAGACATTCAGTACTCAACTGGAGATCAATACATACATGAAAATAATTATTTCACAAAATGAGCCTGATGAATTGTATTGTCATGCTGGAATGTGTACATTGGAAAGTCCTCCGAGATAGTTGTTTAAAAAAAATGAAAAGCTACACACTGCATCAGTTTAGGTTAAAAGAATTATTGCCAAACATAAAAAAAGCCGTCCAAAAAAAATTTACAGCAATTATTATCTAACTCTAGATGCTTCAGTATTTGCTTGCTTAAATCCAAATGGTGAATTGTAGCATCCATTTACCTCATGTATCAGTCTACCTCAAATTTGCACAGTTCTTCAGGAAACTGATCTTTCTTCTGTAAAAATATTATTTATCTATTAATTTCGTTAGGTTTTTCTTCTTGATTGTGGCAAAAATGTTTGAAAATAGTGTTTATTGTCAATGTGCATGCAAATATGAAAACACTTTTTGTTTCTTTTTGCTGCATTCAAGTGTATAAACACTCTGTAGTATTAGTACAGTATGTCTTGCTAGCATATATATATATATTTTAAAGCATTTATAAATTGATATAATGTTACAGTGGTCTTGCTGTTCTTAGAAATATTTTAGCATGATTAGGTGTGGTAGGACTAAAATATGAAATATGTTGGGCTGATTAATAACAAATTATGCAAATGTGATGCACTTTTAAGTACATTGTGTTTATTACCTTATAATACATACAGTATATGTGTTTCTAATGCATTGAAAACAAATTGGATTTATTGGTACTATTTTTACTTTCTTGTTTCATTTAAATAAGGTGGGCAAATTTGCTCAACATAAAGTTTATTAGTTCATTTAGGTTAAAAATATGAGATCAAAATGGATGGAAATTTTACATGCAATTGAATTACATAAATTCTATGAATTGGGCCTAAATATTTTTTTGAGAGCATAACTATGACAGTAAAAGGCTTTAATTAGGATTCCTTTATGTTGTGCATCAACATTTGAAAAGTTTATCATTAACACAGAGTGCAGGAACATATCTCGCCTCATGCTAAGCTTGCAAATGCCTGTGAAGAGGTGACGTAGGGGAGAGTTCCTATCTCTTAACGCGAGTGGTACAAATTGGAGAGCGCTCGAGCAAGACGCACAATATCATTGGAATAATGAGGGCTATTTGTTTTTTGTGTGTGTGTGGAGTCTTTTTTTTTTTTTTGGAGAAAGTGGGAATTTAAGCTCCTTAAGGAAGAAAAGAAAGATACAGAAGTGGACATTGAAGCAGCTAATAATGACAGACACATGCAAAAGCAATTGGTGAAATTGCCTGTATTCGTTGTAAGGCCTCATATGCACGATCATGAGTCGATGTCCGTAACATGATGGTTCGGTACAAATACATGTATTGTGCCCGCCACGCAGAACCTGATTTTGCTGAGTTCGGCATGTCCCTGGGTCAACATCTTTCTGGAACAACATTGTGATTAGCCAATGGGATTTTGGAATAAAATGTTGTTCCAGGGTCAACAAAATATGTTAACCCAGGAACATTCCTAACTCAGCAAAATCAGGACGTGCATTGTGGCCCCCCTACTGGTTATACTTGGCAACACTGTGAAAACCTACTTTTGTAACCTTTATTCTTATTAGAGGTTGATCAACTGGATATTTATTACACTGTCACTTCCATTGCCTAATATGAAAATGCTTTCATTTATCAATAAAAATGTACAGTTCCATGTTTACTGTAAATCCATCCTAAAAACGGTACATTTAAGATCATAAAAAACACATGAGATTGTGTTTTGCATTTTCTAAAGTGATCTGCTTGCTTGTGTGAAACTAAATACCAGTGTGCTGTAAGACCTGCTATATGGGTGTCAGTACATTGCAATGTGGTTGCTAAGCCAAAACAACAAACACCAAGTCTCAGTTTCCTATTCAATGCTGATAATAAGGATTTGGAATTAAGTATAAGCAATAGCAATAGCAATAGCGATACTTTAAATAGAAAACACTGACAAGGGCGAATCCATCCTTTAGTACAACTATTTCAAAAAGGGACAGAGGACACACCACTCTACTTAGTGTACAGCTGTCAAGTGTTACTTGGCTCGGAGGGAAAAAGATGAGTGTGTGTGTGTGTGCGTGTGCGTACATAACCATATTATTTTAGAAAAATCTTTGCACTGGAGTGAGCCAAATGTGTCAAAGGCTTCTTTTGGGGGTTTCTCCAATTGTAAAAAAATGGTTTGAAAAATTGTACTGCAAATTTATTATGCATTATGGTTAGGTTATGGTATTTATAACAAGCTGTATTATATGTATATATATATATATAAATAAACAAGAAGTCTAAGTATGTGGGCACTCACTTAGTAAATGCTGGCTATGGTCTACGACCTCTTCCTCCAGAACCGGATTGAAACTGCAGCTGTTTCGCTCGCTGGCCAAGCTGGAAGGGCTTTCCATGTGAAAGCTGGTTTGAATTAGACTGGTGGTGCTGGACTGTACTTGGCCTCCACTCGATTCTGAGTGCACAAAAACATTCACATTTAAAGAACAAACAAAACAACAAAAACTGAATAATAAAAAGTAAAATTCTAAAGCCTTGTGTCAGCCCAAATCCAATTTTTGTGCAAATCTGATTGAAATCTGATGATATCTACTGTAGATGGTCTGAATGGCAACAAAATTTGTGCAAATCTGTTTAGAGCCAGATTTTTATGTGGTTTGGAATCCTATTCAGTCATGACAGCAATATGTTGTCGTGTTATAAGACAACGTCTATATTTTAAATTGTATTGCGGTTACTGTTGTTTTTAGCGTAGGCATAACAACCCAACGCACTTATAGACACACAAATCAGATATGAACAGTTGTGATGTGATGTGTGCACAGTCAGTTATTTAAAGAGACTGCCTGAACAAGGCATACATTCTAAATTTAAGCTAAAGATTTTTTGGAAATCCATAATGTATGAAGAGGGTAATTATTCATTTCTTATCTTTTTACAATTAGTTCTACTAATAAAACACAGCTGTTACAAAAGGTAATCTTTTGCTCAAAGTGGGAATAAAAAAAAGTGCTTATTTAGTGCATCAAGCTTTAAAACAAACAACACTAAGCTTTAGGGGGATTTGTGTTTTCTGTATCATATGGTAGTATTAGTTGTATTCGTTTGTACAAGTTTGTGTGGGTGGATGGGGAGTGTTTGTGTACATTTGGCAGCGCTTTTCCAGGAGTTGTGTATTACCAGAGTCTCTTATTTGATCGCTACCAGACATGAAGGTCTTCCTGTCACTGCTGCATTCACTGAGCTCAGCATCACTGCCATCGCTTTCACTTAAGTTGACTTTAGAGACAGAGAGAAAGACAGAAAGACAAAAGGTGAGAAAGTGATTAAGACAAAAGGATACACCATGTGAAAAAGTACAAGAGGAAAAAAAACAACCAATGGTGATACAGAATAAATAGCAAACTGTTGTTTATTCAAAGGCATACAAAGAGGTCTGTAAGAATATTAAAATCAAACAGTCGCAAGCTGCAGTTGTGAAGCTGAAAGTCACAAACGATCAGAAACTGAAGCTTAATAAAATACAATCCTGCAGCACCAGCGTCCATCTGAAAGACTAAAGCATGAATGCATTTATTCTGAAGTTGTCTGTAAAACGGCTCAGGGCAGAGCAAGGAGGTAAATTGGAAAATAAAAGTAGAGCAGACGCATGGGGACAGAGAGACAATGGAAAAAAATGTGTGCCTCTATAATAATATCATTTTCTTCTCTGTTTCTTCAAGTTTCTGAACAGAGGCAGGTAAAGTGAGGAACTTCTTAGAGGTTTCAAGTGGACATGGACCTTTGGCTGTCTTTCCAAAGCCTTCATCATCCCGGCAGTACATGCTTGCCCCCGATCAGCGGATTGAGCCCATGCTGAAAATTAATATTTTTATCTGAGAGAGAAAAGGCAAGCTTCGGATCAGCACCGTTCTGCCTTCCAATTTGTTGCACCCCATCTGCCATGGTTTCAATCAGACGAAGGAGGATGGAGGTGCATTACTGTGGTGTGTGAGCAAGTCAGAGAGAGGGAGCCCTGTCTCCTGTCACAGACTCTCTATATACCACCCGTCTCTCCAATCTGGCCTGATAAATACGGCTATAGAGCAGCAAATTCTGTCGTCATGCTGAATCAGTGTTACACTCTCAAAGACACATGGTTTGATTTGCCTTGATCTGTGAACCATAAAAAGACTTTTCTTGTTTTCTTTGTGCGTGCATATTCATTTTTAGCAGTTTAGCTGCAAAGTTCAGTTCTAAAAGAGCGTGAGATTATGAAGGCTAAATTTAGTTTCACTTAAAGTATTTTTAAGACATATTTAACAAATGGATGAAGCGTATATGATAGGGATGGGAAGATTCCCCGATTCGCTCGGTGCATCGTCTTAAAAAGTTAACGATGCGATGCATCGGTTTAAAATG
>JAUCNO010001398.1:3283117-3297344 GCA_032353835.1 Enteromius viviparus | reverse complement strand
GTTTTAATAATCGTGATTTCAATATTGACTGAAATAATCGTGATTATTATTTTTTCCATAATCGAGCAGCCCTAATGTCTGTGATATTTATTTTTCACAACGCGTTTCCTTGTGTAGTTTAACTAAAGTAACCACACATTACCATGGCTATACTAGCCATTTAGCTTTGTATTTGTGATTATACTAATTGTAATCAATCTGAATGACTATAGCTATGCACGCATACAGAGCACGTGATCTCTGTGACACACAGATGTACAAAACGCATCCTCTCACCTCTGTAATAAACACAGAGGTGTTAGTCCTGTCCGAAATGGTACATGAAAATCATGGACGACAGGTGATAAGAGTAGAAGCTCACACGTATAGTAGTTTAAAAAACGAGTCCCGTCCGAATAGGGCTACAGTGCAATTCAGCTAGGTATACATCCGCGCTAAACTATCAAGGTGAAAGTCATCATAGCTTGCGTAGTATAGACCCAGCTCCCAACACAACTTTGTGAATGAATTAACGGCGCTATTATTTTTTTCACGTGATAAAAGTCTCGCTTTAACTCCGATAATGGCCCACCACTAGATATAATATTTTTTCTTTACTGTTCTTTCAATTGCCAAACTGTGTACAGACATGTGGGATATCACAGGCAGCGATGGCTACACCTGCTCTATGGGAGGCATCACAGACACGATAGGATTTGGACGTTCAAGGCAGCACTGAATCTCAGACACCACACTGAGTCACAGCAGCTGAAGTCTCTTCTATAGAAACATTGACTCAAACAGCAGCTCAATGACATCAGTCAAAACAGTCTCTGAGTGGCTCCTCAAGCCTGGAAGTGAATTAGCAGTGTAATTCAAACCAACGAAACAAAAGTGACTCTGGATTAGTCTAACACATACAATGAGCTAAAGTCAACTCCAACACAAAATGAACTCTCCACCAGTTTTTTTCTGATGTAGGAGTCTCTTCCAAATGCCTGATTACACACACACACATCCAGTAAACAACAAAAATACATAAACAGACAGCATGGTGAGTTTGAGCGAATCGTTCCTGTAACAGGATTACCATTGCCAGATTAAACTGACTGAGAACAGTAGCAGTCATAGTAAAAGGTCGGTGGGCTGAAAGAGAGAGAGAGAGAGAGGCACAATAGCCTTTCTAAGTGCTCATGTCAATGGCAGACTGTTTGGGTGGAACGTGCTATTACGCATCGAACAAAACCATTAAAACCAGTCAAACTTCACTCACTAGTTTGCTGATTCAGGCCTATTAAAGCACGCTACACTGGACACACTGACAGATGGTGTCACACTATGACAGATAGCAAGCTCAGCTGACTCCACAATGCTGTGTATTTACTATGCCAAGTAAATAAGAACAGAACCCACTGTAAAGTCACTCACTAACTTCCCATGTAGCTACAAGAGACCACTGAAAACCTCACCTCATTTTTTATCATTAATAAACACAGCTATGTTAGTCAACTCTGCTTTATTCCACCCTGGTTTACCAAGGGAACTGGCTTTAGGTTGAATTTTAAGGCAGCATAGGATCACATCTGATGAAAAATTCAAGCTTTTGAGGCAAACTTATTAACATTTAATGATTATAATGTTTATTTTTTAGTACAATGCTAAAAAAACACAGCATTCATAAACAAATCTGCTCTGACAGATGCGGTTTATTCTCTTAACGACAGCTAAACTGCATGTCCTGAATTGTCGGTTAGCATGTGTAGGATTGTAGTGGATTGTAGTTTATTGTTCCCTCATGGAAGGTCTATTAAAATGACGTGGTTCTCCATTTCAAACAGTGTCTTGGGAAGCCTTGAGAAAAGACATAAATGAAGACACATTAGCATACTTTTCGAATTTAGCCAATCAATGGTATGGATCTAACCTCCTCCCACCCACTCACATCTGCCTTCAGCAAATCAGATCTGACCTGTGACTCACTATAACTGGATCAGCCAATAAAAACCCTCATAGCTACTGAAATAATTACATTTGTCAGAATAATGAGAAACCATGTTACAGTCACCGAGTAGGTCAAGGACATTTACTCTAACCATGACGGTTCCTACAGAACTGCTGCAAAAATGTAGACTATCAACAGTGGTTAAAATAAAGGTAAATAAAAAAAATCAAATAATCCTTACTATTCCTTTTTTTTTTTTGATTCACTGGCCAAACCAGTGACTGGAGAAAGTAAATTATAATAAGCATGAAAAAAAATGACTTGTGGCATGCATTGTTAATTATTTTAACTTGGCAAACCCCTGTTAATCCTGCCTTCATTATAAAATTAGTCTCTAGCAAAATATAGCCTTCAGGCCATATGGGCTTGAAATCAGTAATGCTATCTTCTAATAGGAACTACTGTAAGACTGGAAGTGGCTTTTTTTCCTCCAGCCTGACTGCTGATCCTTTAGATGTAAACCAAGGCAAACAAACTCTTAGATGATGTAACAGTAGCTTATCAACCGACATGCAAAAGAAAGATTACAGCACCTGTGAGAAAGAGCAGAACTAATGAAAACATCACACTTACCAGTGTAGAGACTTGCATGTGCAGCTGAATTGAACAACGCTAATCCAACACAGAGATTACTTAAAATAGTTTCTGCTGCTTTTTCACAGTCTCTCCTTGTCCACTTAATACAGTGGAATCTCAGATGACTCCAGTTATCTCACTTTCAATGTCAAACCTCAGACTCCACCACGCAGCCTTTACAGAAACCAAAGTTATTCCCTTATTTCCCATCTAAAAACACATTCTGTGATCATTTATCACCCACATGTCTTTCAAAACCATACTGACTTTTTTTCTGTGAAACACAAAAGATATTTTGAAGAATGTGCCCCTCGCTGATTTCCAAACAATTGTCCTAAAGACAAGTGCCTTCAAACTTCAGAAAGGAAGCAAAAACACCATTCGAAAGTATCTTGTAAACAAACAAAAAAATTAACAACATTCGAGTTGTTTCAGAAGACTTAAAATTTATATTAAAAAATTGAACTGTTTGTGTTTGAATGACTAAACGATAACAGAATTTCAATTTTTGGCCGAACCTTTCAAACAAGTTAAGAAAGAAAGAAAGAAAGAAAGAAAGAAAGAAAGAAAGAAAGAAAGAAAGAAAGAAAGGAAGAAAGAAACAGAATTAATTCAAAAAAATATAAGGCTGCAAAGAACTCCACATAAAGTTGAATCAAGAATACGCTATTCTTAAAATCTTTTTCCAGTTAAGCATTCAGGAAATGTTTAACAGTGGGGAAAAAACAAACAAACAAATGCAGGAATGAATCAATCAATCAACAACACAAAGCAAGCAGTAAAAAGCTACAGGATTTCCCCATGAGAGTTGATGTAAGGGGTTCTGTGTAGTGACATCACCCCCATTATGACAATGGTGTGGTCTGTCTCTACTGCTTCTTCCTCTTCTCACTATTTATATCACACAATGCACAGCTGTTGCAATGGCAACACATATTACCCGACCTTTTGTGCTTGAAACCGAATGAAAATCAAAAGGATTGCCTGAGGATAAGAGTCAAATCTAGCTGCAATCTGATAGAGCAGATTAATTTAGCACTGCAAGACATACTTAAATATAAAAAACATAATAGCATGTCTGTGCTGAAATCAAGCACAGGCTCTTTAACAGATGCATTTAATATGGTCATTACAATTTAAACCTCTATCTTTTACTAAATTAATATGTCTGTATTGGAATTTAAGATGGTACTGATATAAAAGATGTAAACAGACATTCACCAATGCTGTAGTTTTGTAAAGTGGAAAGTGATATTGAGTGCATATGAACTCCCTACGTGAAATGATTTCCAATTCAAACAATATTCACAAGAAAACATGTTTCTGGTTTTTGACAGTTTTGGACAATAACATGCTTTTGGGAATAGAGTCACATGACCTGCAAATGGTGGACAGAGGGAGAAATGAAAGTAAATGCTGTCCTAGCCATCACTCCACAGTACAAGAAAACACGTTATATTAAGAGTGACATTTTGTCCTGACGAGAGAGGAAATGAAAGTCTGGTGGTTAAGGACAGATTTTACTCAAGTCAGTTGAAGGAGAAAGTCATGCTCTGTTTCAAAACCTAGTGAGACGCTTCAGGAAACAGCACTTTAAGGCTTCATATGTGCAGTCCAGACCCACAGGCTGATCCAGATTTAGTTATGCCTCCTCCTAAGACACTTAGTTTTAGCCAAATTACAAGCGATCCCAAAAGAGCTCAAAGAAGAAATAATTCCAGGTTCAATTTCATAGTAATATTATTATTAAAAAAATACTTATATGACAAAACAATACAAAACTGCTAGTTCTTACTATGTTTTACTAAGTTTTGTAATGTTGATTATAAATAAGCAATTCTATAATTAAACTATTCTATAAAATATTCTTAAAAATAATTGTGTGACTTATAATAATTGCAATTGCAAGTCAAATCTCCTGCGCCAGGATTTCTATGTGTATAAAATGTATTCTCGTAGCTTTATGACATTATGGTTGAATCACTGATTTCACAAGGACTATTTTAACTTTACTACCTTACTGGAGTTTGAACGTGGTAGTTGGATTGCTGATTATGGAGGGTCAGAAAGCTCTCGCATTTTATCCAGAATATCTTACTTTGTGCTCTGAAGACGGTTTCAAAGGTTTCTCAGGTTTGGAACAACATGAGGATGAGTAATTAAAGACAGAACTGTCCTTTATGGACAGCATGCCAGCATACTGCTTTAGAGAGCAGCTGTCTGCACACAGAGCTTTCTAGAAAAGAGGTTAGTCTACAAACTGAGAAGAAGAGACTGAAACCTTCTTTTTCATAATGGTTTTCACTCAGTGACACTAAGTCTCTTCAGTCCATCTGTTCACTTTGCATTTTTAGCTCTTGAGTTTAAGTACGATTTGAGAGCGACATGAAAACATCCAAAAAGTGTGAAATAGAAAGAGCAACGCAGAGACTGAGATACTGGACCTTTGTCAAATATATGACCAAATGAGGCAAGCACTCACCTCCCAGGCTCATCTATCTTCTGAGGGTGAAGCAGTGCCAGTACCAGGGTAAAGAGGGATGTCGAGGTAGATGAGTTAGGGGCCTGGAGGTGTTAGGGTGAGGGCTCAGGATCAGGATGCTGAGAATACAGAAAACACATTTCAACGAAGATACAGAGACAGAGAAATATTAGTAGTTAAAATATCTCGATACATTTTAAACAGATTTTTTTTTCTTTGCTTTAGACATAAATGTATCACATTTTTGGCATAAAGCGAACAAAAAAAAATGATATAACCCCAGTTTGAGAGCTATAGTTGATGCAAATGTTAGTTTGGCCCAGATTTACTAACAGCTTGCACCAACACGAACCATCTTTTGGCGTGCACAGTGAAGAATAGAGCTATATGATTTCTAGTTTCTAGAGTTTCCCTTTCAGATGCAAAATTTATGCAAGGAGAGTATTGAAATGAATCACAAAACATGATTTACTATTGTTTGCGCTTATAAAAAAATACCTCTTTTTGTGACATTATTTAATGCACAACAAAGCATGTCTTAAAGCAGGTTGTAACTTGCCCTGCTCTTGGTAGATTGCGCTGGTCATTATGGAAATGTTTTCTTTGTAAGTGATGTGCTCTTTGATGTGTGCATTGTTGGTAAATCACACACAGAATATTCAATCTAATGCTAATTTGGCCTGTTTATTAAATCTGGCACTATAAGTTTTCAAGAATCGTCTAACTATTGAACTATAATGATAATAACAGACCTGAGAACATAGTTGGCTAACAATGCTTTTAGCCCTAAGTTATATTCTGGTAGATAAGAGTCGGATCAGTGCATGTGGTTTTATCATCTGCTGAGTGGAAGATTTTTCAGAAAAGCTTTAGCATATCTCTTCTCAACACACTTCATAATTTGAGCTATTATTCATGTCTGTAGTACAAACAGTGCAGGAGTGTAATATTTAGGGATGGGTTAGGAGTTATAAAAACCTGAGCACTAGCAAATAAGGCTTGCTTTAGTCCGACACTCAAAGCACTTAATATAGCAAAGCTAATTTGCACTGCATCCTTTGATATTAATGATGCATAAGGTGGTCACAAAGTAAAACTGAAAAACATAAATACAGTAAATAAAAGATAAATACATTTTTGAAACTCATACAAGTCTGCGTTTTGTTTTATTTTTAAGAAAATATTGCAATAGTAAAATAAGAAAGCCAGTCTCTATGAAAGGTTTATTAGGTTCATACAATATCAGATGATATTAATAAAATAATAATTATTTAAGCATAATATGTCTTTTTTTTTTTGTTGCAGTTCAACAGTAATTTGTAAAAAAGGTTTTAATAAAAAAATATTTTTCTTTGGGTGACCAGTCATTTGACAGTTACATGAAAACTTTGGTCTATAACTGCAAAAATGTTTCTGCTACTTCTGTTATTATTTGTTTTGTTTTTTTACTGTGGGGCCATGTAGGTGGGAAAAACTCATTACTTGTAATTGTAAAGTCATGAGACATGGCCACTGAGGCTTTGAGAAGCCACTTTACCCCAGGCTGCTCTGGGGGTTTGTCCCTGTAACAAGAGCACTGGAAGTCACTTCGAATTAAAGCATCTCATAAATGAGAACTTGAAGCTTCAGTGAACACAATAAAACATGTGAAAGATAGGCGTGGGCGATATAACCAAAATCTTCTATCATGGTAGAAGCAATTTTCTACCTCGATAACGATATATATCACAATATAGCAATTTGTATCTGAAAAGGCATAAATAAAATTCTCAGAACAACAGGTACTTACATAGTGCCTGACAGTATACCAGTCTCCACAAGGACACTCTACAATGCTTAACGTGAAAAACGCTTAACGTGGCTATAAAACACCTATAATCCGACAAGGAAACCCAAATTTCTTGCAAGGTTTCTTGTAATAATCACTAACTAACGTTACCGACTAAAGAACGAGCCCATATTCAACAGATAAAGTGAATAATATCACGTTAAGCTGTTTCCTTATAATGGAGGTGAACACTTAGCATGATATTATTAACTTTATAAACTGAATAAGAGCTTGCTCTTTTGACAGTGGCAAGTCTTTATTATTAAATAAAATTGGACAGAAGTTTGGTTTCCCCGGTCGCTGTTAAGGTACATTAAGCCACATTAGCTGTTTCCCTATAATGGACTTCTATGGGGAAGAAAACATTTAACGTGATATTATTCACTTTATCTGTTGAATATGGGCTCGTTTTTTGACAGTAGTAAGTAATTATTACAAGGAAGGTTTGACAGAAATTTGGGCTTCCGTTGTTAGTTTTTATGTGCATTAAGCCACATTAAGCATTTTTAACATTAAGCGTTTTAGAATGTCCCGTTTCAATCGCTTGCTAAATAAGTGCATACCTTGCAAATCACGTTCGTCTCATTCGTATCACTTGTCCTATACCCAAACCAACCGAACGACAGGGCCGATAAGTTGACAACACTGCTTCTTCCATTGTCAAAGTCAACGTGTATTGCATGGTTACGTAACGTGATCTCAACCGCGATTAAGACGAAAGACCAAAATCTCTATCGGTTGACAAATTTCTACCGGTTAATTATGTCTACCAGTAGCCAACCTCTAGTGAAAGATATTATGACTAGACTAAAGTCAACTATATTATTCAGAAATATTTTAACAAACAGTGTTAGCAGTTGCTAAACACTTTTAACAGGATCATTTGTTGTGTTTCAAGTGATTGTACAGAGGTTTTTGGGGACAGTAAAAGTTCACTAGTTTGCTTTTAAAGTCCCTTTATAATTAAAGTCCTGCAAACTATTCTAAAATATCTGTAGATAAACCCACCCTGGGACAATTTGACAACCAATCATACGTATTGTGACAGATAAGTCGTGCGAGGCACACACCAGAGAGACTCATTCTCTCCCTTTCATTCCAGAAACAAGCCTGTTCAGACTGCAAAATTTTCCAGAACACTACCCAGACGCACAGCCACTGGAACCTCGCCCCACACTTTTACCCCATACGTGGGCCTTTCTGATAATAAATGCACCCTCCGGGTTTTTTGAGTTGAGCTCTCCGTGTGTGTTCCTTCCACTCCATCATAGTGGTGGAGAATGCGGGCAGATTAGTGGAAGGACACCACCAACAAGTGACCTCTTTCTCCTCACCTTCAGTTTTTTTTCTGTTTGTCTCCCCGCTAGGCGGTCCCTCCTCCCCTTGCTCATGGACTCTTGCATCATCTGATGGAGGTGGGCCTGAGCGTTGGCCCCTCTCCTAACAGGCGGGCTTGAAGAGGGGCCCACCGTCAACCTGTTCACCTGGCGTCCAACAATGAGAGAGAGGATGAGTCCCCTTCCCCTGATTCTAATGTGTTCTTTGATGCTTTACAACAGGTGCAGGAAGGGGGCTCATTCGGCCGAGCGCAAAGTGAGGTGGTCCTCAAATCAAAAATGGAGACGTGTTGGAGCTGGCACATGCTCAACCCCTAGCCGGACACAATGGGGGGCCGCAAACATGATACAACGTGTTTTCATTGGCCAGGCCTGGAGGCCGAAGTCAAACAGTTTTGTCAAGCCTGCCCTTCCTGCCAGAGAACCTCGCCTCGAGATTTCGGGCTGTCCCTTCCTGCTGCAGAAAGACGCCTCGAATGTGAAATT
Organism: Enteromius viviparus; assembly: GCA_032353835.1. Lineage (NCBI taxonomy): Eukaryota > Metazoa > Chordata > Actinopteri > Cypriniformes > Cyprinidae > Enteromius > Enteromius viviparus. The sequence continues at coordinate 3,288,654 of JAUCNO010001398.1, read as the reverse complement.
GGGAGCAGTGTTGTCACAGGTAAAGGAGAGCAAAGAACATCTCGCCCTTTACATCAGCAGGAACCTGACCCCAACTGAGAAGAAGTATGCCACCGTGGAAAAAAGAAGCCCTTGCCATCAAGTGGGTGGTCCTTGGAGCTGCGCTACTACCTACTGGGCTGTAAGTTTACCCTCCTTACCGATCATGCTACCTTGCAGTGGATGGCCCGGGTGAAAGATACAATTGGCCTGGTGACACGGTTGGTCCTCGAGCTCCAGGTCCTCCACTTTGACATCCGCCACAGGCTGGGGCAGCCAACACCAACGCTAATAGACTCTCTCGGATGTGGTCAGCTATCACAGGTCTGTCAGCCACTGGAACCCCGCCTGGAGAGCACCTTCCTCCAGCCGCACTTTTACCCCTACATGGGCTTTTATGTTAATAAATCCACCCTCCGGGGTTTTTGAGTTGAGCTCTCCTTGCAGTGTGTTCCTTCTACCCTGTTACAGTATGCATCATTCTCATACTAAAAAACATTCCCATCCAGCCCTTCTGCTACTGAACGTTAGACACACACTCTTCCAGCATACAGTGCTTCTTCTAGGCTGCTGCCAGTATCTAGGCCACAGGCTCCATCATATCTGTCCTTAACTGACAGTGGCAGTTAAATTTGTGTTATGTGAAAGCCTCTCCCAGGCTTTTTTCATTCACCAGTTAACAGCGCTCCTACCCCGGGGTTAGCAATGTGTGTGTGTGCGCGCATGCGTGTATGTGAGTGATGGACGCATTTCTGCTCCCTTTTACTATCTGCTCATGTCCAGCACTGTGATTTTGGGAACTGTGCCCTGTCACTTCACACAGCCACATCGCTTTTAGAGAAAAACATCTTCCTAAAGACAATTTGACACATGCAGGATGAACTTTTTTCTTATTTTATTTATTGAACAAGACAGTGGTAATTAACTGACTAAAGGAGGCTCCATCCCACATGTGCTTGTAATAAAAAGTTACTAGTGTCCAGGTATATAAATAAAACTGATTTGGGAAAACTGGTCGTTCTCAACTTGTGAACAGACTGTATTTCCACATTTTAACTGTTCCCAGCATTTGATCTACAAGATCGTCTAGAATCATCTGGGATCACAGTCAACTAAACACACATAAATATCCCTTGTTCTCCTAAATCAAAATTGACATTGACATTTGTTTAGAACTTCTTTGGATTGTTTTTATTAGTAACCTGTACTGTAGTTATTCTTGGTGCATTTTTCTTTCTTAATTCAGATTGTATGAATTTTTGAACAAATTTTTATTTCTGTATGAAATTTGACTGACTATTTACAGACATAATTCAGAACACACTGTACATTTGTGCACATAGATGTTCAGTTCAGCTCTAAGTAAACACATCTTTGTTTCCAGTTGGACTGAAAAAAAAATATGCATGTCCTTATTTCCGCAAGTGGAAAAAGCCAATCAGATTAAAGCAGATCAATAAAGCACTTTTCAGTTTAGTGTGGAAATGCATCAGATGGTCAGTAAAGGCACTGTGGGTGGTCTGTGGGCATGGCTTCTTAGACTCAAACTATCTATGAATAGGTCTTTCAGTAGGCAGAGAAAGAAAGTCAGACCGTCTTTTCTCTTGCTTGTTCAAGCGTATCAAATTGACTAACATGAGAGGAGGAGCACATGCTATCTTTAACCATATTCAACAATATCTAGAAGGGCCTTTGCCATTTCTTCTGTTTTCTATCCCTGCCTAACAACAAAAGCAGACAGAAACTGATGCCTGCATATCTCTTTAAGACAAGCCAGCATACAGTATACTGTACATTATCTTCTTGGCTTTCTGGAGTCTAATGCGACAGAGTAGCTTTGCTGAACTCTAGATCAACCTGATTATGTCACTTTTGTGAGATTATGTGCGATTAGTCACTAACAGCATCATCAGATGATGTTAAAGGAACAGCTCAAAATTTAAATACCTTCTTATGTTCCACAGATGAAAATGTCATACAGGTTTATAATGACAGGAGGGCAAAAATTAATGACAGAAATTCATTTTTGCATGAACTATCCCTTTAAGCATGCACAAAATAAACAAGAGTAATGCAAATTCCCTTTCATTTAAGAGAAATCTGGCTAATTTATTTGATATCACAAATATTTAGAATAATTTCTTGTTCTGCAGAAGAGAGCTGCAACAGAGTGAGAGAAGTTAATAGTGTAATTTATTGTAATTGTGTAATTGTATAAATTGTTTCAATACAAATCTATAAAACAAGGGCAGGGACCGTGTGTCACAGCTGAGCATGAGTTCTAAGGCCTGTTTGGAGAGAGAGGAGTGAGAGACAAGAGAGACGTGGGTGGTCACATCGGTCTGTAATTACTCCCTCTGGAGCTGCAGGTGAGGAGATGACCTTTCCACAAGCTAAAAGCACAGAGAGCACAAATCACCTGACAACTCAGGAGTGCAGGAGTCTGAGCTGTCACATGAAACTTCTAACAATGAACAGATGACGGTTAATAATACTCATCCTGTACAGCAATATATGAGCTTTTGAGATGAACTGCTCTGACTATTAAATGCTCAAACATCTTATGAGTGAATTCAAAAATATATGACAAAACTAAATTCATGTTATTGTTTGAATACAATTAAGAACATTCTTTTAATTAATTAAGAATGTCTAACAGACAAAACGGTCCTGATATCATAACGAAGAAACATGCCTCATTAAAAGAATTACATTTTTGAAAAGAAACCTTTTTTTAACAAAACTGCTTCATTGATTATAATTATTGTCATGTGGTGTAACCAACAAAGTCATATGGTCCAACAAACTTGAAAAAAGCTAATTATAATAGAGGACCTCTGCAGACCCTCCTGACTGTGAGAAAAATACTGTATAAAATACTGTAGAATTTTTCTTGACAGGACAAGATTAGTTCAGGTTGTGAAATGTCATGTGGTGTGACCACTAAAACACGATGATTACAAAATAATAATAAGCTTGTTGAAAATAAAGGTTTAGATGTGTGTGCTTACTCAGGGTCTGAGGAAAATATGTCTTTACTTTGTAATAGATGGTTAAACCAGATGACGTTTTTATGGTGTGTTTACACGGTTAATACTTCGGTTCTCTTAGTTTTTTTGAGTTCATTGTTATTGAAATCAAACTTGCCCAGTGTGAACACTCTCTCAGTCAAACGCACCAGAGCTCCTTTGGAAGCACTTTTTTCACCTCTCCAAGATTCAGGTTCACACTTACATTCACACTTACTCAAATAAACCGCACAGAGCACTTGTTTCATTTTTTTTTGGTCACGCTTTAATTTAAGGCCCAATTCACGCTTTTAACAAATCATTAAATGTCTTTTGCCTCAATAAACACCTAATTTGCTGGTAATTAAAAGTTAGTAAGGAAGTTGTCAAAGTTTTGGGTAGGATTATAGATATGTTCATGCAGAATATATTAGTAGATATTAGCACATAAGGACTAATAAACAGGCAAAATGTTAATAATAATAATAATCAACTAGTGAATAATTAGAACTTGTCCCTATATTGAGGTGTTAGCATTTTTTTATCAAATTAAATATGCATATTTAGCATCTTTTAAAAATAATGCAAGCTTTATGAAGACTTACAAAATCAACATGATGACTAATTCAAAGGACTTGGCATGCATTTTAAACTAGACGTTTAAAGATTTTTCCTTTTCTTTTACTCTTACATGTCATTGGCCCACCTATTATTTAAACATTAAATAGTCTTTTTACAGGATTTTCCTTGAACGAAGCTCCAGAACATGCTTGTTTTGTTTTGAAGCAGCAGGGTTATATCGTCTCTAGGCTCCCGGCATTAAGCTGCCTTACATTACGCCGGGCTAATCTCTGCCAGAGGCTGGTTTAACCACCACACATCCCCAAAATCTACTGAGCTTGGGCTCTGAATCCCAGACAGAGCAGCTCTCATGTGAAGCGACCTTCAAGTGCTCATGAATTACCACAGCAGGCTTTATACACAAACCGATACACACACCGTGGCCGTAGCGTCACGCTCGACGCTGAGACAATGAAGTGTGGATCGTGAGAACTTGGAGAGGCCGAGCAGCATAACAACAAAGGAAAGCCCCATCTTTTTTGTAATTAATACAATCCAGCGCTGTTAATCTCAAGGCTTTTGTAGGTCTCGGACAAAACATACATGACAATGTGTCTGTCAGCCAGCCTAAACTGAGATCAGTTTGCCAAACATCAGAGTAATTCTCTCATGAGATGAGAATGACAACCAGAAAATGTGCCAAATGTACAATCAAAGTAAGCAGCAAATAGATAGTTCACATAGCGATTGTCAATGTCTGCTCTCTCCCCAACAGCCATTAGCTGACAGAGAGAGACAGAGAGAAAGTGAGGCAGAAGAGATTTTTTTCCCTAGAATAAACCAGGACACCTGTCCTCCCACAGGGTTTATAGCTTTATAATCTGCAGTGTGAATGCTGCACTGCTAATAATGTAATAATATCACTGTCAGTCGGTTTATGATCATTCACTCACTGATACCTATTGTTCGCATCTCTTCTTAATAAAGTACAACACATTAATCAAGGCATAAGACATCAAAATATTGAAATTCAAAACAGATTAAGAAAAATAAACTAGCACTACACTTACATGAGAATGAAAATTCTATATATACACAACTCTTAAAAAAAAATAAGAGACCACTGCAATTTACTCCTAAATCAGTATCTCTCTGAGTATGACAAGCAATTCATGCCAGTCTTTGTTAAATCTACACAAACATACTTCATTCTGTTTATTGTACTTATTTGGTGAGCACCTGAATCCAAATGTATTTAACGGAAAAAGTATAAAAAGCACTGCTGTAATCAACACTATCCTCTTGCAGTGTGACCAGTCGGATGGTAAAAAATGCTAGAAGTCTTTCTAAAGTAATTAGAAATGTAAAAATAAACATGAGATGCATTATGTCTGCAAGAGGAGGACTGAACATTTACAATGCATTACATTATAAGTGGAATGGAAGTTTTCACATGTGGAAAATCTGCATTGCTCTAAATTACAGAACATGTTTTCTTCAGTGAGCTAATTTAAATCAGTTTTTGTAATGCAAAAAAAAACAAAAAACATGATATTTACATTTCTGTAATAGCTTTCTGGTTAACAAGTGAACAAAATAAAAACCACAACAAGGTTCATAAAGGTGCCCCTATTTTGAGTTCATATTTTGGTTTAGAGAGTCCTAAACAACAGGTTGAAATGCATGGATGGTCTCCACACTTTCAGTTTCTTATAACGTGCATTTATTTGTATTTTATTTGTACAATGATTCCCAAACAACTCGTTCAATGATTAATTTTTCAAAACCCCTCCAGTGATTGGTCAATTTCATTTAAAGCAGTGTTTGTGAGCTTTTAAAGGTGCTCTATGCAATGTTGCAGGATTTTACCTCGATTTCATTTTTATCTCAAACCGTATGCATCACCCCTTGATCGTCTTGCTGTCTGCCCTCTGAATACATTGGGAAAAA
>JAUCNO010001398.1:3156158-3262509 GCA_032353835.1 Enteromius viviparus | reverse complement strand
TTAAAAGAAAATATTAAAGGTGCGCAACCTAACACAGAACAATGACACTGACATGTTTTAAGATATGTCAGAGCAAGATATTTTCATCGGAGACAGCTCAAACATGCAATTTAGTCTGGGACTAACTTAAGCATTGTCTGTGAAATTGGGGGTATATCAGTGAACCAAAAGAAGGCTTACTGAAATGAACAGCAACAACAAACCTTGTTCCCAATTTCTTTCACCTCCGGGTTCCTCATTTTGATGAAGGAATAGAAGAGCTGACGTATTCTAGAGTCTCCTACAAATGCTATTCTCTTCTCTCTGAGGCAAAACTTTGCTTCACTGAAAGACAATAAAAAAGACTGTAAATTCCTGCCCACATTTCTCTCTCACATGCGTCATTGAGGTACATTAACAATCACAACACGACTTACGTGCTTTTGTATTTGTGAAGCATGCAGCCGTAAGGCTGCCATACATTGTCCCCTAAAAAACGTCCACTGGATAAAAGCCAATCACACGTGTCACTGCCTGAAAGTAACAATGCATAATTACAGTGAATAAACCAAATTTAAGAGTAACATTTATGTTGGGTTAGTAAGGTTTTATTTTTCTAAAAAGAAAAAAAAAATCATTCTGTTATTTTGCAAGGGTGCAGTAAAGCAGTAAAGACTTTTACATAGTTAAATCAAATTACTATTCCAATTAAACAATGTTCTTTAAAAAAGAAATCCAGTAGTTTCCTTCAAAATATTAAATATATATATATTATATTTTCATCTTTGATTATCCGAATGAGTAACGAAATCAGCATTAGAAGGTTCATGTGGCAACAGCAAAACCACAACAGAGATTTATTTTTAAAGATAAAGACAGTTTTAATATTTTGATCCTCCATATGTGCTCTTTTATATAGTTGCTATGCCAGAACCTTAGACCTTATCTACACATTTCAAATAATTTTCAGAAAAGTAAATGTATTTATAAATATATAAGTTTTTGTTAGGTGAGCTCATAATTGACTATAAGGCTCATTGCACAATCCTAATAGTATCACAATAATATCAGCTGAACATATTATGATACGATATTATGCTTCAATTTTAGGCAACACGAGAACTACACTAATGATCATTCAGGGAAGACTGTATCTCCATGTATAGGTTTTAACGAAGTTAACCTTATCTGGAGTAGAGATTAAATATTCTACATTCTCTGGCTGGATTTCAAAATCTAGTGAAGCACTTATCTATTTTGGGGCATCAGACACGCCTTATAGTGTCCTTCCAAAATACTGCCTGACACCTGTTTTTAAAATACGGCATACTGGGTTTTATGTGTCAAAGAATGAAATCTAACTGGAAATGCAACCCCGATGACAGACCAGCTGGGCGACAACACTGGTTTAAGCTTTGATCAGTTATTGATTAGCTAACATCTTTAACAGGTAAAATGCTGTGCTTAGTAATAAAACTACGCCAAAAAGACGTTTATTTTAACAAAGCGGTTACAGTTTACTAGTGTTTCCACGAGCAAATCTGCAGCGGTTATATAGGAGTGACAGACGCGCGCACGCTCCCTGCAAACATTGAGTGACAGCATTAGCATTGACGCTAACACAAACACGCAGCTCTTTCTCACGCGGTGTCTCACAAACACTCACCTCCATAATGTCGAGAAGCCGCGTGAAACACAGTGAGAAGGACGACGGCGGCGACAGATAGCAATTTTGCATTTTTTATGCTGAAATATTGATTTATTTCCCGTTTGCCTAGGCTATAGGCCAGGACCGCCATCTTGGCTCCTCCATGACAACAGGCAGACAGACGATCTGCGGCGAAGCTGACGGAGTCAGAGCCGAGCGGCGCGTGCTCGCTTCCCGCGTGCGCCTCAGCTTCTGTTGTCTCGAGCAGAGCAGTTTGGTTGGAGTCCGATTGCGTTCTTTCTGCAGCGGTTGCTTCAACAACTATCATATCTACATCAGGTTTTAAAGAAATTTCAACGACTTTCCAAAACTATTTCATAATCTTCGCTCTGTTTCTTCCTCATTCAGTGTCCCGCCTACTTGTCAAACCGGAGAAGACCAAACCTAGGCTTTGAACTTTCCCCACTGAGCCTCCCAACTAATATAGTTTGTTTGCGCAAAACACACAGCTGTTTAAATGCTTTGTTGAATTAGACATGCCTCCCACAATAACGCATAGAGTTCACCTGGTATCTTGCACATCAAGTTGTTCTGGTTGGGACAAACAATCGTGTTTTGCAAGTCACAGTCTTAAACTGTTTCTGAGGGTGTAAAAAATTACTTGTCAATCAAAGGAAATATTTTACTATGCGATCAAACAAGGTTACCACCACCTGATATTATTTTATATGATACTAGCCAGGTGACATATTACTGGCAAATCTTATATAATTCCAATTGCTATTACATTACAGTAAAAAAGTTGTAGAAATTTAAAGCAAAAACAAAAAACCTTTAAGAATGAAGTTGTGGGGCTCCCAAATACTAATATTAATACAGTAAAAATGCTAGGCTGTAAATATCAGCTGTCATCAAGGCTTATCAAAGACATCACCTTGAAGGACCCTTTAAAGACCATCTGAATAGTTTTATTAAGGCACAAAAAGTGTCTTCCAAGTCATTTATTTATTTTATTTTGGGGACTCAATGTAACTTTGACGAAAAAACATAAGGCAATAAAATGTTTACAGATGACTGCTACCAAATATAAAGATGAGAAAGATGCTGCATTAACAATTAAATCTACTCAGAGGTTTAAAGATGTTAGTCTGACAAAGTATAGAAATGGAAAATGTATAGGAACCGTGTAATGCTAAACATGACTCCTTGAAGCAACAGAAAGACTGAACCAGGAAGTATGCATCTGCCATACAACCTTTTACTTGAAAATAATCGAGCACCAAAAGTGTTGCAGACGCCATCTTCTGTCCAGACTTGACAATTCATCGAGACTGTCCCAACACCCGCACTTTTAGTCTTTGCACTACTTACTACTAGTCTACTTATGTGGTGCATTCCTGTATTTAGTAATCTACCAAATCACATGTAATATTTAATTAAGCCTATTTACAATGATAGGAATATTGACAGAAGACTCAAATGCTGCTCTAAAGTGGTATTAGTGTGGATTTTGTGTGCATTAATGGCAACGAGCTTTGCTTTTTATTAGAATTGGCACAGTCTTGCACATGCACTTTATATTGTGTGCACATGCTCTCAATTGGGGGACATTACTAAGGCGCAGTATGAGATTGGATAAGTGCACTTGTCCCCTCAAATAATGCCCTATGTTGTGGTATGGGGGCATTTTTTGACTGGCACAGGGATAATTTCTGCAACAAAAGTGTTCACAAAAATGTACAGTTGCTACATCTGAATGTTTGCGCTCTTGAACCTCACCAGGTTATTCCAATATATGAAATAGTAAAAACCTGCCAATTGTTTGCTTTTCTATGTCATTTAAAAACTAACCCCAAATAGAAAAAAAACGTGATAAACGTGATTTCCCTGTGATAAGCTATGCTACTTGGTTAGTTTTGGGGATGTTGGTTAAACATCAAAAAGACTGGACACACACACAATGTGTAGCATTTAATGCTATCATTTCTATGTCAAAAATACATGTTTGGATTCTCTACAAATACAAACATGCCAAGTTGCATTGACTGCCTTTTTATTTGATTCAAAAGTGAGAAATATTTTGCCATCTGAAAAGCATGTCATCACTATAAACAGAGGTTGAGTTCTATTTGGCAATAGACTCAAAGTATTATTTGCCAAGACAAAACACCCATTCCTTGCATAAAATAGAAAAACCCATTTCATGTTTTGAAAATAAACACATTAAAATTTTTGCTATTGTAAATTAATTAAAAATCAGGCAGACATTCAAAACGGCCATTTACGTCAGACATCTTTTTCCCAACATTAACGCACTTAACTCATGGAATAATGTGTTTCGGAACATTGGACATGCTTTATTTTCAGAACTTTTCACAATTTATTTAAACATCTCACATATACAAAATAGGTACAATAAACTTTGTGGTTTGTTTTGAGAGAGGCCTCTTCAATCCTTTCAAATGGACGAACTGTGCTGTCAGTATTAACACTGGGGGCGCAAAAAAAAGAATGTATTGCCTGAACAAAAGGAAACGAAAACAAAAAAAATATCTGAACAAAACTCTGAGAAAACAAAAACAAACAAAACAAAAAGTAAAAACCAGACAAACATCAGGTTTAGGAATATTCCACCTGCTTAAAAATGGGGTTATCAGGGGGACCTGTGCAATATTCCTCAGAGACAATACAAAGTAATACAGTAACAGTGGTTTCCTCCACAGCTGCATGTATAGCACCATATAATATCACTGCTTCAAGTATTGGAGCACCTTTGAAACAGGACAGAACTTGAAGCCTTAGTACCAACTAGTGACAACTAGGATGTTGATTAATATTTTCCTTTACAAATGAGGTAGTTTAAACCTTACGGAAATTGTGGTTTTAAACTTCCTCTTTGGAAGATATACAAAGACCACAAAGTGATGTATACTTTCATTGTTTTTATTACACTTCTTTTATTTTTACAAAATGATGACATGTCCCATAACATGGTGTTATCCCGTGTCTCTTTGGGCTGCTGTATTAATTTGCATTGCGCAATGCTCCGTTCAGTCCATTGGTCCTCTCCGATAGAGCCCAGCTTAAGCAAGTGGATTTGCAGAAAAAAATCAGCATTCAGTATAAAAAACACAGACAGAAGGGCAGAGATTTTTCTTTTTTCTTTCTTTCTCTCGTTTAATTTATCATGAGTCTATTTATTTGAAACAGACTGGGCCAATGTCCAAACCAAACTCTTGATCTGCGCCACCAATGTCCAAAGGTGCAATGTCGAGGATGGGAAGGCGAGATGGTTTATTTGTTCTGTATTCAATGACTGTCTTGCTCCATTGGCCAGTGTGTCTCTGCAGGGACGCAACAAAAAGACAAAACACGTTAAGTGACAAACATCAAACTGTCATAGACATGCCAAGGTGTAAACGTGTACTTGGGACATCTGAATGTTGAACGCTATCCTCTAGGACTATAAACTCTTAACCTCTTATCTTGTTCTAACTGGATGAAAATTTTGTCTGTTTAATAAAAGTGCAAAAAGAGAACTTACACTGCAGCCATCCTCTAGGACGCTGAAAGTGAAGCGGCTGTTGCCCTCCGCCCTGAGCTCCACATCATTGGAGCCCTGCAGCAACACAGCCTTCTTCAGGTTTCCATTCTCTGCATCCATGTAGGCGATGCTGTTCTTGCAGTGGTAGGTGATGTTCTGGACTGCCTGGTTGGCCAGCAAACGCATGAAGGCCAGCTGAGTAGCCATGGACTGTGGGCTCAGGGTCTCATCATTGTAACCGAACTGAAAAAGGGAATGCAAGAAGATAACAATCAGTACAGCAATTCCTTTTGTCCTTTCTGACTTCTCCACCTAATGTGAAATTCTTCAACTTACCTCAGTACCACCATTGATGGTCTCGCCGAACCAAATGTGTTTCTTCTCCTGGGAGCTTCTGTACCAGTTCTTGCGTGGGATGCTCTCTGGGTGGGGGTGGATGCAGGTCTGGCCAGTGGAGAAGTCGCAGTAGGCCTTGATGGCATCCATGGTGCAGCCCTGGTTGGGGTCGATCCAGTAGAAACCTACCGGGGAAGAAAACAATACAGAGCTTAAGGAAGAGGGGAAGTCAGAGTGTTAGAGCTATTGGAAGATGAGTTTGCGCTTCTGGAAGAAGATATACCTTAAACGGCTTTGGTCACTTACCGCTGGTCCATTCAGGGTGGCTGAGTCTAATGTCACGGCAAGTGCGGGCAGGGTTCTTCTTTGAGCCCTCGGGGGAAAGCAGATTCTCAATCTGAGTGTTCAAGGACTTGATGGTGGCATCCACCTCATAATCCTTAGCCCTGAGAGAGGCCTGGTCAGCTCTGTACTCATCATAGCCTCCAGATGTGTCGTATCCACCACCAGCTGCACCAGCGGGTCCGGGAAGACCAGGAGATCCAGGAGGACCCTAGAGTTAAACACATTATAGATTAGGATTGTATTCAACTGGGATGTCTTTTATATTCCATCTCAAGGTAAAATACTGTATTTTCTATATTATATTTTCATTATATGTTTTCTATTTTCTTTCCATCTATGTCAATTCTCAAATGTGACCCTGGACCACAAAAGCAGTCTTAAGTCGCTGGGGTATATTTGTAGCAATAGCCAAAAATATATTGGGTCAAAATGATTCAAGTCTTCCATGAAGATATTTTTTTGCAAATTCCCTACAATAAATAGTAATAGTAGTAGTAGTAATATGCATTGCTAAGAACAATTTTCTCAATATTTTGAATTTTTTGCACCCTCAGATTCCAGATTTTCAAATTGTATTGTATCTCTGCCAAGTATCCTAACAAACCAGACATAGATTGTTTATTATTTATTCAGTTTTTAGATGGTGTACAAAACAAATTTTTGAAAAATTAACACTTTATGGTTTATGGTCCAAGTTCACAAATGTATGTTTACTCACAGCAGGTCCAGAATGTCCAGGAGGACCACGGTGGCCAGGGGGTCCAATAGCACCAGGAATGCCATTAGAACCATCCTTACCGGCAGGGCCATTAGGACCAGCTGGGCCCTAAAGACAAAATGCAGACCACCATTATGCACATTTCCACTCGTTTATTACAAATCATGTGTGGTAAGTCTCTGGAATGAGAAAGTTACATACTCTTGGACCAGCAGGACCAGCGATACCAGCAGGGCCGCTGTCACCAGAAGGACCCTGTAAGACAATTTTATAAGTTCTTGTTCTGCAATTATTTATGCTGAATCATTTTACTTATTTTTATGTGAACTAAACAAACCGCTCAAACTGTTTGCACAAGAAAAAGCCACTTACGTTGGGTCCGGGCATTCCCTGCAGACCGGGATGTCCACGAAGTCCCTTCATGCCTCTATCTCCTTTGTCTCCAGCAACACCTTTCTCACCACGAGGTCCAGAAGGTCCCTGTGAAACAAAGGAGACATTAAAAGTAAGATATCCATTGAAGCCATTGACTGGATCTTTCAATTAAAATGTCTTAATAAAAACACTTACAGGTGCACCTCTTGCTCCAGCAGGTCCAACAGGGCCAGCAGATCCAGAAGGTCCCTAAAGGGGGTGTAAATGAGAGAAAGGATTGATTACATGTGTGGTAGTCTCTTTTAAATCTATGCATAGTTTAGGAAATTCTAGTCTAAGACTAAGTTTAATGACACATACAGATTCACCACGGTTTCCGTGTCTGCCAACAGCGCCTGATGGTCCATTGGGTCCAGGAGCACCAACAGATCCAGCGGGTCCAGGAGAACCAGGCTCACCACGGTCTCCCTAGTAGTTGAAATAGTCCAGTTCAATTACTTTTCATTTATATGTAACACAATCTGGTCGGGTATTTGAAACTTTAGGATTTATTACAAGACTACAGTCTTAGGATAAAGTTAGTGATGGTCAAATCCAAAGAAATGCATAGTCAGAAGTCATATTAGGGCTTTGTACCTTAATACCAGCAGCACCAGGACGGCCAGGAGGTCCATCATTACCAGGGCTTCCCTACAAAACAACACAGAGGCATATGTTATTATTGTACTCTTTGCAAATTGTGTTTCTTAAAATGAAGTACAATTGATATCTCACCTCACGTCCAGCCTCTCCCTGAGGACCAGTCATACCAGGCATGCCAATGTTGCCAAGGGGACCGCGGGGACCAGGGGCACCAGCGGGGCCAACTCTTCCAGCCTCACCCTAAAGAACACACAAGAAACAGATTAAGATTTACCCTCTAGCTAATTCATTTTGACCAGTTTGGACACAATCAGCGCACTTACAACAGCACCGGGGCCACCAGGAAGACCACGGTCACCTCTGGAGCCAGGAAGACCATTGAATCCCTGAGATCCCAGCTGACCCTGAGGCCCAGCAGATCCAGGTGGTCCCTGGTTTTTAAAAAGAAAAAAGTTCATCATAAGACATAATATATACCAAGTTATAATTTGCGATTAACATGGTATGACGTGTTCAGCTTGTACTTACAGGTACGCCAGCCTCTCCAGGAGATCCCTTCTCACCAGCCAGACCAGGTGGTCCAATCAGTCCATTCTCTCCTGGGGGACCAGCAGGGCCAACATCACCACGAGCACCACGTGGGCCATCCTTTCCAGGAGCTCCAGTGGGACCAGAAGGTCCAACAATACCCTAATGGGTGGGAAGAAAACCAGCTCACATTTAAGACTGTAAAGATATATCCTGAAATGAAGCAAGTGCTAGTATGAAGCATCAGGTCTGGACAACTCCATTAAAAGTTATTTAATATTACTCACAGCAGGGCCAGGAGGTCCAACTCTGCCAGCAGCACCAGGGAAACCAGTCAGACCCTAGAATAGAGCCAGAAATGTATGGGTCACATTGGAAATATTAAACAACCATAATAAACTAATATATAAATCTATAAGGGCATACTCACAGGGGGACCAGAGTCACCACGGGCACCAGGTGGGCCAGAAGGACCAGAAGGACCCTAAAGAAGCAGAAGACATTGGAAAATGTTCAATATCATAAAGATACATTGGATGTGTTATCCAGTATAGCCTTGACTAAGACATGAGATACAAAACAAAACTAAAATACATTTTATAAGTAAATTCACATTAAGATATTTTTCTTCAAAAAACAAATAGGTTTTTGTAAATGCATTCTCAAACTTACGAGGGGTCCAGTATTACCAGCAGGACCAGCTGGGCCGGGGGCTCCAAGATCACCCTTTCCACCAGCAGGTCCTTTCTCACCTCTTTGTCCAGTCTGGCCATCAGCACCCTACAAGACACATTGGGTCCATGTCAGTTCTTTTTACATGTGTTTAGTTTTCTAAATCAGTCTAAAATTAAATGTGTAAATCAAAAAGTAGCATTCTTTAGAAGCAGACTTCACATGGACTTACAGGGGGTCCGGCAAATCCAGAAGGTCCAGCAGGGCCAGACTCACCACGTTCGCCCTAAAATACATGGCAAGTTTTTTAAATTATTCATTTGTGCAGAGTTCTTTCTTAAAACAATTGTTGAATAGTGAAATAATAATTGTATCATTGTGTAGTAATAAACTGATTATAATACTCACAGGAGACCCACGAGGACCAGCAGGTCCAGCAGGGCCAAAAGAGCCGGTCTCACCCTGGATGAGAACACAGAGACAGGTTTGATCAGAAAGGTCTTTACAGCTCTCTGATGTAGGAACTTTTGCCAGTCTTTCAAGTTAATTATTTGAAGGTTAACCCTTTACAAACAAAGGTGTTTGTGTACATACCATATTTGTGTGTACAGTGTCTATTTGTTATGTATATATAAATTCACACACGTGAATGTATATTTTTCAGAAAGACATGTTTCTATATTAAACGTATTTATATACAACACAATTAATATAATTCATGAATATAAAGAGCTAGATATATATGTAAATACTGTATGTGTGCTTATTTATAACATAATAAATATACAAAAACACACACATATATTATGTAAGTAAATACTTTAGCTTTATACATCGCAAGTTAATGATTTGATCATCATTTTAAAAGTCAAGGGTAAAAAACTTACTTATTTTGCATGTTTAATTCAATTGTCTTTCCAACCCTTGTATTTACACTGAATTTTGTTTCCTAATGTGAAAAAATTATAAAACAGATTTTTTTTTTTTCAAAGCTATCATTTAAAAACATATTTATAACTGAAGGTTTAAAACACGATTTAAACCAAATTTAAATGAAGGCATCAATGTTTGATTGCTGTTTATAAATATTTACAACTATTTACTGTAGATGATAATCAAATAAAAACACTGTAAATGAATCAAATCATGTCATGGCTTTAACTTAACCCTAGGTCAAGGTTTTTTGAAAAACGAAATAATGTTAAAATTGTCCAACAGAGGGCAACAGTGATTCTGACAGCTGTCAGCAGGGTTTCTTCTTCAAGCAATAGACCAAAGAAGCAATTTACTAGCTTTTAAAAAAGCTTAGTGGTGTGCCATTTAATAAATGCCAGTGTGATCTTGTTCTCAATCATTTGAAATCCTATTCATATTTTTAATTCACTTTAGCATAATGATTCACTTTTGTATCATGCGTGATTCATCACGCAAGATCCACAAGCAGTAAAAAGAAAACCTCTTTTGACCGGTGTAAATATTTCAATGATTTAGAGTAATAGCATCAATTATTTGTATTGATTGTTGAGAAATTGCTCTTTACCTTATCACCATTAGCACCAGCGGGTCCAGGGGGTCCACTTGGTCCAGGAGCACCCTTTAAATTGAGGAAGAAGTACCATAAAATCGCGGCTACAAAACATCTGTCTTATTTTTTGTAAAATGAGATAAAGGTACTGAGTATACTTACACGGGCACCATCTCTTCCAACATTGCCCTCCAGTCCTCTGTATCCTTGCTCACCCTGTGTATAGCAGAAATGTTTTAGTCAGCTGTAAGAGACATACAGATTCGGCCACTATAGAGAAACATGATGAGCATTGCTCTAAAACATACCTTCTCTCCTTTAGGTCCAGGAGTGCCAGCAGTACCACGCTCACCGGGCATACCAGCAGCTCCCTGGTGTCCAGGGCCACCAGCAGCTCCAACTGCACCAGGCTCTCCCTACAGAATACAGATTTAGTCAGTTTTCACACTCATAAAAATGATCAGTCTAGTTGACATGTGAGGTGACCTGTTTACATACCTTGTTACCATCAGGACCGGGAGTACCAGCAGGTCCACGAACACCAATGGGTCCCTGAGCGCCAGCAGCACCAGCAGGTCCAGGGTTACCACGCTCTCCCTAAACAGTGATAAAAGGACAGAAGAATCATAAGATTGGCTTGTTTCTTCTCATGTGAGAAAAAACACAGAACAAGAAATCAGAGAAAGGTAAATCACCTTCACACCAGCAGGTCCTGATACACCTTGATCTCCAGGGATACCCTGTTGAGAAAATATTCTTTAATGATTTGCATGACATTATGCATCTAGTATTAAAAACTCCATAATGTCTGCGCCATGAAAACGTACTCTATCTCCGGGCTTGCCAGCCTCACCAACAGGTCCAGCGGGGCCAGGAAGACCCTGTTAAGGTTGAGCAGGAAACACAATCTTTTAATATTTAAGCACTAAATAAAACACAAAGAACTAATAAATACAAGATTAGTATGAAATTATATTATTCTGTTTGTCTATGGCAGTGATTCCCAACTATAAAGGTACCTGGTGATTTTACTATTTTGTCTGAATTTCTTAAAAGTACAACTGCCCCTGAACTGTTAGACAATAAGCATAAGCTACTTGATTGGCCCATTTTCACCCACTGTATTGATTAAAGAAAACCATTTGTAGCCACATTTGGTTACTCAAGCCCTAATTAGATGGTAGGTAAGCCCTTCTTACATTTAATTTTACATTTCAAGCTTGAATGAAGGGTGTATAATCTTGAAAGACAGCTTGTGAAAGTGTGACACTGACCTGGAAACCAGGAGCACCAGATGCTCCCTGCTCTCCTTTCTCACCTGGAGCACCCTAAATTAGAAGACAGCAATCTGTTACCGCTGAGAAACAGTTATTTTTTCTTTTCGTTTTTTTTCCTGAAAATATGGCCTACTTACAGCAAGTCCAACGGGACCAGCAGGGCCATTGTTACCATCGGGACCAGGAAGACCCTAAAACAAAAAAAAAAGAGGAATGCTTTCAGAGCAGCTCATTTACTAAAATGAATGTTTATAAAAGATATTTCTTTCTCAAAAAAAAAAAACTTACTCTCAGTCCAGCAGGGCCAGCAGGTCCCTTGTCACCAGGCTTGCCACCCTCGCCCTACAAGAAGGTCCATTGATAAGCTCATTTATATGATTATATTTTGAAGGATTGAATCTGTAAAATATAATCAATACTTACAGAAGGTCCCTTAGGACCGGGGAATCCAATATTACCGGGCTGACCTCTGGGTCCAGTTGGGCCAGGGGGGCCAGTGCGGCCATCTTGACCAGAGGCACCCTAGAGAACAGCATGGTGATAAATGTGTAAAAAGCACGGTGCTCATGGATTAGTAATGTTTAACTGCAACTATGTGTATAGTATGAATATAAAAACTCACAGCAGGTCCTTCTTTTCCAGGGGGTCCAGAGCTGCCAGGGCTACCAGGGAGACCCTGAAAAGATATAAAATTATGGTTTTGTCAGAATGGTCACATGTCAAGAATGACTAATCTCAATGCATACTTTGAGATTGATTCTTGCTTTGTCATTTTACAGATTTTGTCGTAGATGTAAAATAGTAAGAGGCTGATACTCACTCTAGCTCCAACAAGACCAGCCTCTCCAGCACGACCAGCATCTCCAGGAGGTCCACGGGCTCCAGGGGCACCAGTAGCACCACGGGCACCAGGCATGCCCTAAGGTACAAGATTCATAGATAAGTGTCTTAAATAAAGCAGAGCAATGTATAATTGTATGGGTTTGGCAGGAGAACTATCCTATATGTATACATTTTTTTAAATCCAAAGGAGCTACATTTCATTTCATTTACACTCCATAGCTTGTTAAAATATACAGAAAAAGGTCTTTAATATCACTTGAATCTCACCATTGGGCCAGATCTGCCAGCCAGACCAGGCAGACCACGAGTACCAGCAGCTCCCTGCAAGAAATGTGAATATGCATTGATTAGCAAAACAAAACAATACAAAACTGGACTAAATACATATATATTTCATTCTGAAAATGTATCATTATATCAAGCTTTATAAATATTTAGCAGGAAGATCGCTAACATAGTCTCCTGGATTTTCTTTGTTCAGTATTCTTTGTTGCTGTATTTTTCCTTAAAAAAATCATTGCCCCACTAACCAACTAAAAGTGGTTATCATATATTTGTATTGCTTTATTTTTCTCCCTGAAGTACTCTTATAAATCAAGTTTCCTTTCTCTCGAGAGATGCCCCTATTAAAATTAACATTTTATTAATAAGGTCAAACT
The DNA here is from genome assembly GCA_032353835.1 of Enteromius viviparus. NCBI lineage: Eukaryota > Metazoa > Chordata > Actinopteri > Cypriniformes > Cyprinidae > Enteromius > Enteromius viviparus. Next base: position 3,249,418 of record JAUCNO010001398.1, on the reverse strand, counting down.
TACTCTAGGTCCACGCAATCCAGCGGGTCCAGTAGCTCCCTGCTCACCAGTTGCTCCTCTCTTGCCCTCTTCACCAGAGGGGCCAGGGGCTCCCTGAGGACCAGAACTACCCTGTACAGGAAAAAGACAAAGAAGGAAGTGAACAAAGACATTCAGCTATAGCACAGACTATATGCTTTATAAATTGTTAAGATGGCTGTCGGTGTGTATACTCACAGGCTCACCCTTGACACCAGCATCTCCCTTCACTCCAACGGGTCCGGGGTCTCCCTGAGCATTAAAAAAGTGCAAAGGTTAGACCATGTATATATCTGAAATTCCCATATTAAAATTTTAGAATAAAAAAGAATATGCACATAAATAGTGTCATGCATCAAAATAAAAAATAAAGCAAATTTATTTTGCTTGGAATAATTATATAAAATAACATACATACTAATAACATAGTTTCTCCCCCAACTGGTGTTACTTATAATTAAAATCTAGGCACTAGATATTTTTAATATATTGTTTAATTAAAACAACTGAACAATACTGATATATTTAATATTAAGTTGAAAAATACTTCCATAACATGACTGTTGTGAAATTGCATTTGTCTCTTCAATTGAAAACATGACCTCTTTTCATGCCAGAGTTTAAATGGCATCTAATTAAAGCTGGATTACTTCACTCAAAGGTGGATTTCAACATTTTTGATAATGAATCTGTTGAAATAACGGTTTCTATACAACTTTCCAACCTATTTATTCTTTTAGACAAAAACTCAAAAATGGCAGCTAAGACCAGTCAGATGGTACTCACAGCAAGACCTCTTGGACCAGAGGCTCCAGAAGGTCCCTGGGGGCCAGGGCCGCCTCTAGGGCCAGGGAAACCAGGGGCACCAGCAACTCCAGGGAGGCCCTGTAGTATACACCAAAAAATACATTAAAAAACAAACAAACATATGTTTTCACACAAACAGAATTCACAGAAGTGTTACTCTACAAAAAAGCATTGAGCTTTCATGGAGTAAGTTAAGATGGTAGAGTAATTGTAAAGTGATCTGTTTTAAATTTTGACACTTCAACTAGCTCATTGTGATTTGTAGTTGCAATAGTAACTACTGTTTAAAAATAAAAAAAATAAATGGGAATCATTTTAAATAAATGAATAAAAAAATCTAATTTAAAAGTGCAAAATAAATATGTATATAAAATACCGCAAAAGATCTGACATGATTTGTTTCACAACTATAAGGCAATTCCAATGCAATTAGCACATTTCTTTGCAAACAATATATTTAGTTCAATTATTTAGTATGAATAATATGAAAAACTCACAGCTGCTCCCTTAGCACCATTGATACCATTAGCACCAGGGTTACCCTGTCAAAGTACAAAGAGAGACATGTTATTTTTTTATATTCAAGAAAATCAGGTGAATTAATCTGCAAATATTTTACATGCACTTACAGTGGGTCCAACTGGGCCCACAGCACCGTTGGAGCCTGGCTCTCCTCTTTGTCCCTGAGGTCCAGATGGGCCAGTGGGACCAGCGGTTCCAATTTCTCCCTAACAAATATTATAGACACAGTAAATTCCAGATGTCAAAAGAGGGTAGGTTGTTATGATGAATACAGGAAAGGTATTGTATGTGTAAAGCATTAAATCTAGTCAGATGATATGAACAGCAGTTTTGGCTTGTATTTGCATGTCTAATAATCCTCTAGCGCATTGTTTTTTGCAGAGGTGTCAGGTAGACATCAAATTTAGTTGACTTTATTCAGTTTTGATTTCTCCACCTGTCACTCATACCTTAGGTCCAGGGGCACCAGGGAATCCGGGAGGACCAGCTGCTCCCAAAGGACCCTAAGGGGAGAGAAAATGTGTTACGTCTACATTAGGACTCTGCTATAAGGCACATTTTAAGAGACAGAGAGGTCAGAGGGCAGCTAGTCCACTCACAGCAGGGCCGGCAGGACCAGTGTTGCCATCAGCACCACGAGCACCAGCTGGGCCAGAAGGACCAGCACGACCTCTCTCACCAGGAAGACCACGACCACCCTGTGCAGCAAAAGAAATGAAGTATGTACTTAATAAATAGAGTTGAAGTAGGTATCTATTTAAGGCCATTTAAGCTGATGCTGATTTAAGGCCATTTGGATTTTCATACATTTTAATATTTGACTTACTCTCTGTCCGGGGGTTCCATTTGATCCAGTAGCACCATTCTCACCCTGTTAAAAAAAGACCACCATAATCCTTTAAAATATGACCAGATATATTTGACTTGATTCTTTTAAAGCACAATAAAATGTGTTAAATTTATGAGTAATAATATCAGAAATAATAGTAATAATCATGTGTTGTATTTGTATAGCACCTTAATACACATAATGCGGCTTCACAAGTCAGAATATTTATGTAAAGCATCAGCAAGTGCTTTACACTGAACTATATTGTTTTATGTTTTTATGTGAGATGTTTTAGAATGTTAAAAGTTTTGAATATTACCTTAAGACCAGCGGCACCAGGCTCTCCTTTGCGTCCATCAAGACCGGTGTAACCCTGAGGAACAAGAAATTAATATCTTGATTGCTTAGGAGATATAAGCAATGGCATGTTATGCCTATTTTTAAAAATTGATAGCTGAAAGCTAACGACGTCTTCTCAATACTAAGCACTTACTCTGTGTCCCTTCATGCCAGGAAGTCCAGGAGTTCCAGGGAAACCACGGGCACCCTGTAGAAGAAAGAGCAAAGACAAAGTAAGAAATATTACTGAGGTAAATACAAACATGCTTGATTCAAACAAAAATGTGTGTTTTGATGCTCCTACCTGTGCTCCAGGGGTTCCTCTGTCTCCGGGTTTTCCAGGTCTGCCATTGTTACCCTTTGAGAAGAATAAAAGAGGATGTCAAAACACAGCATGTATGAATAGGGCAATGAATAGTCCAGTTGTAGTATATGGTATTATAGCACTCACATCTTCACCATTTTTGCCAGGAGGTCCAGGGGGTCCACGAGCACCAACAGCTCCCTGTAATGATAGAGAGATATAAATCAACATTAAAGTTGAAAGGTCATTTCCAAACTGTGTGTAAAACTGTGTTAAACCAAGAGTACTTACAGCCTGCCCGGGCTCTCCAGGCTCACCAGCATGTCCTTGGAATCCTTGAGGTCCCTATATATATTCACAGAAAAAGGAATAAACGTTACATTAATATTTAATATTAAATGAAATGATTATTTATCAAAACATTTTTTATTTACAAATTTGATTAAAAAGGTATTAATACTACAATATGTTTGTTAAACAGATACTCACAGGGGCTCCGGGAGGTCCAGATGGGCCTCTAGGTCCCATCAAACCCTGTAAAAGTGAAAGTAAAAGTCAACAATGGTTGGCCGGAGGACTCAATATGTACATATTAATTTACATATTATGATTACATAAATTAAAAGGTGCATAATTTCATATGCGCGACATTGCAGCATTGATAGTAACACATTTCGGCATTCTCAGTTTTGCATGTCATCATACTTGAGTAGTAAACTCTTCCAGTTTTTAATATACTCTTAATATAAATGTGATATTAATATATTTAAAAGCAGAGAGGACATCATCTGAAATAAAAGTAAGCTGATATTTAATCACATGAGCTCACCATAGGTCCAGGGCCAGGGTCAGGTCCTTTAGCGCCATCATATTGAGCAGCAAAGTTCTACACAAGAAATGAAGCAACATATTTAGCAAAAATAAATCAAACATATTGAGCAATAATAACAAATCATTTTATTTCAGTAATTATTCATTGCTTTATTTTTTTTTAAATGATGCAATATTTTAATATTAACTATACCATTAAAAACATTCAGGAAGAAATGGAAAGCTTCAGTTATTTTAGCATTTTATTGACACAAAACATTCTCTACATGTTTCTTCTTTCATACTAAAATAATGAGGCTTTCATTAAAAAAAATACAGCTCACTCTTTAGGAAGCCATTTTGAGGCCAAGGTTCAGGGCAAAGGTTAAAGGTCAAATGTTAAATGTGTAATGGGAGGATCATGAGATTCAAATATAACCGCCAGATTTAATCACTGTGTAATGAACAAGTTTAGGTCTCTGGAAAAGATTTTTGGTGTGAAACTTACTCCACCAAGACCAGGGGGGCCAGGGGGGCCAGCAGGGCCGGGAAGTCCAGGTCTGCCGGGTCTTCCATCAGGTCCTTTAGGACCCTTTGAAGAACAAGAACAAATAACAAAATGAAGCTAACAGTGATTGTTCTATCGTTTTAAAATGTGGGATAAATCTAGCCACCATGTAATCTACTAAAAAATGATACCAAAAATATACATATATAATATACATATACATACATAGATGATGGTAAAGTTAATCACCTTATAATAAACTCTTTGGCCTATTTTAAATATATATAAAAATACAGGATAAACTTACCCTCTCACCTCTGGGTCCTTTTGGTCCCCTGGGGCTCTGTTTACAAAAGTATAACCACACAACTGTATATTAAATCTCCTTCATATGAAGACCACTTGCTTTTTTATATGCATGCTCAGGGTTAAGTTACATTTCCATATGCAATGCCACAGTTACAAACATCAGAACTAATGCTTATCTTCATATAATTGTATACACAAAAGGGAATAAATAAATACAGGATTTATTTATTCCACCTTTCTGTGCCTTTTAATGTGGAAATCAATGGCATTTCTTGTATTCTTAAAACATGCAAATTGCTCTCGCAAAACAAGTATAACATGCACAGTGCAGTATGTATCAGCAACTAAATCTAACATCATGCCTGGAACTTAATTAGGTATTAATGAAAGTAGCAATGCACCAGTCATGTGAGGCCACTTCAACCAAGGTACTTTAAGGAGCTCACAGGCCTAGTTTACATCACAAGAACGGGACACTGATCCTGTCCCACTGACTGAAATTTTATTACGTTCCTTTAAGCACCTTCTGTTGATAGTGATGTGTGATATTCAGGTGAGCGATTTGATTCAATCCCAAATAACGTTGAATATTTATGCCAATTTTTATAATCTATGCTACGCATGTCCACTTGAGGGAACTGCTGGGTGAAATCCACCAGGCTGGAGGAATTTCTGCGGCATGTTGATTTTGTTACTTTGAGTCCACCTCTTCAGCAGGCCATCTAAAAAGATCCATTGTGCCCAGGTTGTCTGGTAGGCAGGATAAGGTGGTCTCTAGTTTCACTGACATTTGCCTGAGCCAGTGGTGCTTACCTCCTTCCCGTCACAAGCAAGAAGGAAAAACCCGAGAAATTCTGATAATCCGAAATGCTCTGGTGTATTTGAGATTGATACTTCTCACCGAATATCATCATCCATTTGGAGATTTGGGATCAGATAAGGTAAATTTCTCTATTTAAAGCAATTGAAATAACGTCATGCGATTGTACTGACCGCTGTATGATGAAGATGGGGGTGGAGAATGAAAACAGAAAGAGAGAGACAGAGGAGATCGATTAGTTATGCACTTCGTATGTTGAAATATGGTAAAGGTTTTAAAAGACATGTTTAAAAAGTCCACTATTTATTATTCTAGACTATTATTTAATCACTCTAAGCCTTTCAGAAGAATCTAAACAGACAAAATGTAAATGTTTATGCTAAATACAGTATTCTTGCATACAAAAATGAATGTGTCAAAAAAAAAAAAATGAACAGGCAGTGTCTTTTTTGTTTTGTTTTTTGCGTGTGTTTGTGTTGTTGACAAAACAGATCCGATTTTAGTAGGCCTGGATTGAATTTTGTGCATTTACATCCATGTATTGCTGGAGTAATAGCTTAAAATTGATTTTATGATTAAGCATTTGTAAGAATGGCTACAAAAATATATTTTTTAAATATGTGCTGTTGCATAGTGCGATGTCCCAGGCTAAATGTATTTATTGATTTATTATACCAAGTGAGTCACAGGCAGTTGTTGTCAGGTACTACTAACCCTGTAAAGGTTATGAGTAATTGTTTACATGTTTAGGCCTTCCGGTTGCCATGCCAGGTACTGTATGTCTCCCACTCAAACCGAATCGTTTTCATCCAGTAGGAGCAGCTACGTGTCATGCCACTTATTCTCCGCCAGGTGGCGTATTGGACTACTGGGTGGTGACCTAATGTCACATTAAACGCCAATTTTCTAAAATTAACAAAAATAAGTTAATTAAAGGAAGGTATGTTCCTTTAATCAGATGTTTTAGTTTGTTCTAAAACGCATTTATGTTTTAGAGGCATAAATCTTATTTATTTAAACCTGAATTATGTTTGTCTTATGATAGGCCTAAATGTGACTTCTTTTTTTTTTTTTTTTTTTTTAAGCATTTAGGTAATAATTTAGCTATAAGTTATATTTAACTTTTTATTATTTGAACAGAAAACAGTTAATTTAAATGAGATTATTTACAATTTTATAAGATATTGGGGATAAAAGATGTTACAGATTTTAGCCAGCAGAGGGCAGATTTTACAGACCCCCCCCATAATTAAAAAAACACTGGGACGAAGAGGAGGCACAGCGCTCTAATCTAGACTTTACAAGAACACTGTCCGTAATTTGTCTATATTTCTGTACTTATTTCTTTCTAGTTTTATTTAATAACTATGCCATCTGTTTCCGTTTCTCAGTCGCGACAGATGAAAATATCCAAAACCACGAAGAATCCGATAAAAAGATCCTCAGCAGCCTCAATTCTTCAGATGCAGTTCTAGCTTTCCTTGAGGTAATTTCCCAGCAAAGTTCAACCAAGCAAGCGCAGCAAATCCAGTAGAAGAAAGAAAAAGCCTTAGGATCCTTGGTTAGACAAAAAAAAAGCATATTTCAAACTTACATTGACATGATGCTAGGTACGAAGTCACTGCAAGCAGCAACAGAATCCGGGTATCCACAAAGCTGAGCATGTCTACACCGACATGCAGACTCCTTGTGCTGCAGTGCCCTGGTTTAACTACTTCAAGCAGGCATACAGTTGTGGTATAAACTCCAAACTTAGCAGGAACCTGCTGCCGTGATGCTAGAATAATAAAGACCAACCAGCCCTATTTATATGGCAGGAGGTTCCCTTGACTGCGTGTCCAGAGTGCGCCCCCAAACCAATGGGAGAGAGAGAGACTATATTACTCTCATCCTAGCACTGCCCTCATCCCTGCCTCTCTCTCAGACTTTTGGCAATGCTCTGACAATGATGACGAGTACAACGATTTAATTAGATCCATTCTTTTGAGGACGTGGACATGGTCGAGCTTTATAAGAGAAAAGCTTAGAGTTTTTCTCAGGCTTTTTTAATGGCGCTTATAGCTCGTTTGGAACGGATGGGTCCGAGCGCGTCCAGCGGACACTTTTGCGCCTTTGACGCATCTTCTTCACAATGCGCTTCTGACCCCGGATTCACGGGAGATATGACTAACTGGAGAATACTCGCTGTATGCAGGCGTAAAAAGAAGTGTCTTAGGCACTTCGATTTGAAATGTAATAACGCGCATCACCAATACGCGCACGAGTTTGAATGGAACTGTGGCATATGTTTGGTTTTGTTATGTATTAAACGTGTCTGCTTTGCCACACTCAGATCCTCAGTTTTTCGGCCATAGCCTGCCTTTTATTTTGACTTTGTCTAAAATAAAGCTTTACTACACTGCATATGGGTCAATCACGTGATGATATTTCCCCCCTGGGTGAATATGTTATTTAGAAATGCATTAATGGAATTCAGACAAAAAATTGCTATTGTTTAGTAAAGGTTTTTTAAGTCATGATAATAAGGTGGGGCTTAATATAAGTCTTGTAACTGTTCAGACATTTAAAAAAGTAAGAAATATAATAATAATAGGACAATAATAAACAAAAACAGACTGAAATTGTATAGAAAATGGAAAAAATATTACATTATTTGACATTTGAGATTGATTTATTGTTTAGTTATTATTGATTAAGAAAATAAAAAGTGTAGCAATTTGTTACAAATATTACAAATAATAAAATAAACATTTCTTCTGCAAATCAGTGTGAAAAAGTCAGTGTGGCATAACTGACATGCAGGAAGCCATTTTGTTGTCATGTGACAAGTAAAACAGTGACGACCCCTTTAGACCCTCATGACTTATAAAATGACTTTAATATATCATGTTTTGTCATTTTTATGAAAAGTCAGGTTTTGTCTGTGTTTAAACACTTTGAAACCTGTTCATAGAATATTACGTACTAAGGATTTCTCCCTTTTGTCATTATTATTTGTCATTTACCCGTGCGCTGATGACAGACTAACCAGCCTCAGGCTTTTTTCTTCATCGTTCAACCTCTTTTGAGAGACAGTTTTGCCGTAGACCTTTACTTCAGCTCACTTTTAGACAGAAGACTAAGGCCAGTCTAGGAGATCTAATTTCAGATCCTGCCTTCCTCAGTGCAGCTCTGGCCACAGGACCAGACATGTCTGCAGCCAGAATCCAGCACTTAGTCCTCTGCAGAATGCGAAGCTGAAAAGCGCACAAACCCTATGGCGTGTTCACTAAAACACACACATTTACTGTGTCTACCAGTGTGTGTGTGTTTCAAATCAAAATTTTCTTCCAATCTAAAATGACTATAATATTATAATATATAAAGAAGTAAAATGCATTGCTTTTAATGCATTTAATCCTGTGTTTTTTAACTGTCTGTATGTTCCAGAGCTGATTACTGATTAAAAGCATAATTTTTTGTTGGCTACAGAATATTCTTTTGTCAGTAAACTGCACGTGCCACTATTATGTTGATGAAAGCTTAATAATAACACTTAATAATAAACGTACAGTTGCTGCAATGCAAATAACATGACTTTAAGCATTAGATGCTATAGAGCAGCATATTATTTGCATCTCAGTTTATTGCAGTCCAGTGTGTATGATTATTTATCTATTAAAATCACAAAAGTATGCCATATTGGAACCTTACTTGTCCCTTTTCGTAAAGCCTTACCTAAATCTTCCTGTAGTGAAGGTGTCCAAGAGCCATGCACGGTTGGAGCGTGTGTAAATAGAAACTCAGTAATGATAACTGATGTGCAAGCATGTTTGTTTTCTTCAGTGTTATAAACTCCTGAGGTCTGTTACAGCCCACCCACTGTTTAAGTGCTAAATTGGACAGGATGGGAAAGTTCATAGACTATGAGTGCTTAATTAGACTCCTCAGCAGGACTATAACACACTCTGTAACTCACACCTATTATTGCCGTTAGTGTTCATGACATCCAGTCCAAATACATTTGACATCTACTTGAAACCCAGCAAGGCCATTTAGGTGTATTGTAAATATACAGTAGCCTGTATTGTTAGGCTTAAAGAAGCTAAATAACAAGTTTTCTTAAGATGGCGGCTCCACTGTTTCTTTTCCATTGGGCTTCACTTCCCCGCGCCAGAAAAATATTAGTCATTGCTGGAATGTCCAAGCAACTCGCTTGTAGTTAAACCAGGGAAAGCAATGAGGGGGAGGAGCGTATGAGAGCAAATGTGTTTCAAAGATGGTCAGAAACTGCAGCATGTTCAGTCAGACATGGAATTCAACAGATTCAAGAGAGACTAGATGAAGAGTTGGGAACAGAAGATGAATTAGAAAAAAACAACCATGCATTTGTTGACTAACGTTACATAACCTTATGACAATGATATTGTCAGAAGTAAGCTAATTAAAAGCAGCTAATTTAAAGTGCCGCTATTATGCCTTTTCAAATATGATCTTTCATGCAGCGTGTCATGTAGCTGTAGGTGAACATAAACAACAGTGCGACAGTGCACGATAAATAAAGTTTTTGTCTATTTTTTTGGGGGGGGGATCACAATCGCCTAAACGAGTAGTCAGCAATTCGAATCATTTTCTGTTACGGCCACACGTCACAAAGTAACATATTTGCATAATGCCCGCCCACGTTCTACGTCGCTAACAACTTGCCCCGCCTACAAACTGAACAATTTCCTCGTGGATTACATCATGTCCAGAATGCGCTGTCATTCAGTTATGACAAATGGGCGTTTAGTTTTCCGACACACACTGTAGCGGTAGACCAATCATAAAGGACTGTGCCATCTGACCAATCACAGCAGTGAGGGCTCACCGAAAGGAGGGACTTAGACAGACTGATTCTTCAAACTGCTTCACACGAGTCATTTACGAATCATTTAGAAATGGGGTAAAATTAAATCTATTTTTTGAGAAAACTAAAGTGTTTTTTGACCTTGCATACATGTAAATCTGTTTTAAGAGACTCATAAAACAATATTAGCAACCTTTAAAATGGCATAATAGGGGCACTTTAACTAACATTAACAAAGATGAACAAATACTGTAATATATGTATTCTTTATTGCTTGTTCATGTTAGTTAATACATTAAAGTTAACAAACGCCACCTTACTGTAAAGTGTTACCCATTATGTTCTAGCAGACATACATATTATAGAAAGTCTCACACCAATGTGAAGTGTTAATTAAGCTGAAACACAGTTTATGAGTGGACACTCCCTTCCTCTCTTAGCTTAATTGTTCACCTCCATATAGTGTTGTTTTTTAAATCCTCTCTGTCCCTTTATAGTATTTTCTGCGTTTCCTATAGCATATAAACATAATTCCTCATCAAAACCCACAATGTACCCTCTTTATTCCTTGCCTGATAGACTGTAACGCTGTGTATTACTGATACAGATGAGTGCTGGTGTTTTATAAAGTGGTCAGAGGAGAGCAGCTGTCATTGTGTGATTTATTTGTGCATTGTCTGAATGTCTGCTCAGACTGACCCACAGTTGCCCACTGGTTTTTGTGAGCAGCACAATGTTTTCAGCTGTGCACCTGTCCTTTCTAACTGTATAACAGTGAATGTGTTGCAAACATCAGCATTTGCTTTCTATGCAGAATACATAATACAGAAATAAGCCCTCCGGGATTCAGTCCAGTTGTAGTTTATAAAGAGTGTTAATCCTGTGAGTGTGTATGCGTGTTTGTTTGTCAGTCTGTCGAGGCTGTGTGCACTTCTCCTCACTGAACTCACTCTCTATGTTCGGCTTTATATTGGAAGCTGCGTCACATTCAAATAGGCCTGGAGAGAAACAGAGAGGCTGAATAGAGAGCCGGTCTTAAAGAGAGCTACTGCCTTAAACATCATCTTATATGCTAAGCATGTGAACATTTGTGCGTGAATGCTGTTTTTCAACAACAACATCCTGGCTCAGAGTACAAAGAAAAAAGAGCTGTTAAAGCCAGCGATCATAGCCGTACATGGCCTTTAGTAATCCAGTGATTAATATGTAAAGGATAATGTACCGTCAGCTGGTTATTATCACAAATCCCAACAGTGTAATCAGGACTCGACTTGTATCACCCTGAGGGAGTTTATTTTACTATAATAAAGGATGTTATCTGGGTTTACTTACCACATAAATAAACAAAGAGACATAAATATTTTTTGGGAGTTATTATTCTATTGTGTAAAAATATCTGCCTGTTTTATTGACTTTATGCAATATTAATTTACAGCATGATGTTGCCGTTTTGCCATCACATATATTTCGGAGCTATAATAGCAATAATTTAATAGAATTTAATGATGTAATATATGTAATCAAAATAAATAAAAAATAAAAAAATAAACACAGTCACCTGTGTATTTAATGTTTTACAATATGAAGTATATATTTTCAGTTTTTAGTAAATTTGAGTAATTCTTTAAATGCACTTTTTTCTTATTTTCTTATTTAGCTTTCATTCATTTTTATTTTACCTATAGTTAATAAAAACACTGAGCTGCACTGTAAATTATAATATTTGATCATCCTCTAGGCCTCTACAGTATGTGAAGACTGGGAGGAATGACTCTCTATTTGCTCCTTAGTCACTCAGCACATTAACATGTTAAACACATTTACATGTTAATATAATTTTGCTGATTATTCAGTGTCGGAGGGCTTTAGGACCCAGTTCTCCCTCTTTTGCTCTCCTGCAGAAGGCAGTGCAGACATTAGCGCAGTTGCACTGCTCTCTCACACTCACCTACCAGCACAGATCAGTCAGACAGACTTACAAACATATCACTCCAATTCAATCTAGTGCTTGGATCCTTCTGACAATTCACATGTTAGCGAGTTCATTTGAGCTCAGGCATTCAGTAGGACCTCCTCTCGTCTGTCTCCCTGTGTCCCCTCTGGGGTTCAGTCTGTGCCTCTGCTGGAGCTGGACCATAACGCACATCTCTGATACTCATCGTATGGACAAAGGCTTGAGTGATGAGAGTTAGCTGGAGATAGAGGAAGACAGACAGAGAGATAGAGAGACGGTGGCTTGGGGGGGTTGAAAAGCCTTTGCTGGTTGCCGAGGCAAGGCAAGGAACCGTTGTCAACGGCGACGCAGGAGCAGCATGTCACAAATGAAACGATACACTTACAGCAGGGTGAGTGACACACGGCAGACACACTTTCTGTGTCCGACTCCTGCTGTGTGAGTGAACGCATGCATGTTTTTATTTGTATTAAAGTAGAATTGATGTACAGTTTTGTATGATGCTGTGCAGGTATTGTAGCATCTGTAATTTGTAAGGCTCAGCTTTTGGCTAAAATGCGTTTGCTTGTGTACAAACTCCTACAATCAATTGCAGTGTGTGTTTTCTGCAGGCCAGCAATGCAATTTTTGACAGCTGCTAAACACATACAAAAAAACACGAGATTGCATTTAGGGGGCATTATTCGACTAGTTTTACTTTTTGTACCTTTATTTGATTGTCTGGACTGTAGTTCATGTTATCTGGGACTAAAAGTCTTTTGTAAAAATCATATGCAATTTGATTCTGTTAAAGGGATAAATTAAAAATTAATAAAATCTCATCCTTTACTTTTTTTAGAAACCTTTATCACTCTCTTTGGCCAAAAATGGAAGTCAGTGGAAACCAATACTGTTTGATTACTAACATTTTTTAAATATTTTGTTTTGTGTTCTGTGTTGAAAATCATACAGATGTGACAGTGTGTGTAAATGGTGACCAAATGTTAATTTTGGTAGACAATCCTTTTTAACTTGACTTCAGCCCAAACTCTAATATTAACAAACTGAATCAAAGCCTTTAGCTCAACATAAGTCTTATTTCAAACTCTTTTAAACGTAGTAATAACTGCCTGGCAAGATCTATTGTGTCTGTTTCCTGCATTAGACAGCACTGCTATGAACATAAAAATTCGAAATGGACAGTTAGTGAATAGTGATGCATCCCCACAAGGATAATAAAGCAGCCAGCATTTCCCTGTGATGAAAACATTAACAATAATAACAGATATGATAACATAAAAAGACAAAAAGGTGGGGTAATGTGTGAGGGTTAGTAGATTCAGTATTATAGTATTACAGTATTATAGAAGTCAAGAAGCCCACCCCACCATGACAGAAAAACGAATGTGTGTTTATTCGTGTGTACTTATTCGCTGAAACGTTTTGTGGATTGTAAGAGCTCTTCTAACAGAATAACAGGTTAAGTAGTGAAATAAATGCCTTTTTGAATATTTACATTGTAATGAAAGAATGAGGGAAAAGTTTGATGGACAGCATTCAATTCATTCAAGAGCATCAGGCTTTAGTAAGCTAATGTCCTCAAACATAGACACTTTATGTCTAGCACATGACTCACACATGGTAAAGCTCTGCCGCTTAAGCTTCACGTTCGTGGGTAATCATTCGAATTCTTTAGTTTTAGATTTTAGCAAGCTGCTCAAGATCCATATGAACAATGACATTCCTAAACCCACAGTTTTCCTCCCTTACTGACACAGTGACTTAATTCTGCTGAGTCACAAGCCAGTGTTTTAGTAACTCCTGTGTCCTACATGTGAACATGACGTATCCTTCAGCTGATTTTAAATTTAGCCAGGAACTTTATTAAATCTGTGTAATGAATGAATACGTCACATTTGAGTGAGCTGCTGCCAGCACAGCTCTCTGTGTTCGAGTTGCAGGAGAGGTCACATCTATCACTTGTGTTCTCTTTCTATTGTTCCCTTGTAACCCAATAATGTTCCCGACTCTTCAGGGCATTTACAGTTTACATTAGAGTCAGCAAGAATAATAAATAACACTGAAAATATTGTGCCTTGTGTTATCTTTATGTGACCTTATTATTTTTAGTATACAGTAGCTTCAGAAATAAAACTCATTTGGACCCCAGCCTCTGTGTGATTAGGGAGAATTTAAATGACTAAGTGGAAGTGAAATGGAGCAGGTCTCTCAGGATCAGCTGGTGTGTGTGAGTGTGTGTGAGTTCCTGCACAATGTGAATGCAGGTAACAGTGATGTCTTCTGCAGTAAAGAATGAGGCTGCGTCACAAACTTTTTCAGCCCTGAGCTCTGGTCTGAGTGCTCCTAAATAACCCTCAATTGTCCTCTTAGACATATAATCTGGAAGGCATAATAGACTCGTTCAGAGACCTAATGAGGAGCCTGCCAGGAGGCTTTAACTCCCCCAGATTGTCTAGTCACAGTGTTTCTTTATTCTACAAAATGCCTTAATTTCATTGCATTTCAAATTATACATTTCTCCATGCTACAACTAGTATGATGAGAGATTACCATTCTGACACTCAAATAATCATAGGCTGCATTTGGATGCAAGAACATGACAATGGCCGTTTTTTTATACCCCTCTTACTGTACGGTCACTGAAATTGGCGCGATTGTTACACAATGCCTTTTTTACTGTTATTGTAATATTTCTTAATAATTGACTAAATGTTGTTACATCCCTGTTGAAAAAAAACTGCATATGCTGGTTAGGTATGTTTTGAAGCTGGGATGCTGGTTTAAGCTGGTTCTCTGCTGGTCTTAAGATGGTCGGATAAGCTTAGGACTAGCACATGACCAGCTAAGGACCTGCATAAACCAGCAAAGGACCAGCTCAAACCCCAGCTACAAAACATACCTAACCAGCATATATTCTGTTTTATTTTTTCAACAGGGATACCAAATGTAACTGGCTCAGTTTTGTTTGTGCGCATGTTGTCAGTTTCCTTTTTGCTCTGCGATGAAACAAGTCAACTGCTTTTATTACACCATTTATACACCTGACATGAGAGGTGCGTCACTGCTGAAAAAACCCAGCTAAAACCAGCCTAAGCTGGTTGGCTGGTTTTGACTGGTTTAATCTGTAAGTAGCTGGTTGTTCCAGCTGAAGACCAGCCTGACCAGCTAAAGAAGTGGCCAAAACCCCTCTAAAACCAGCCTAATGACCAACTATTATCAGCTAAGACCAGGCTGCTTGACCAGCTAATACCAGCTAACCAGCTTGGGCTGGTTTTAGCTGTTTTTTGTTTCAGCAAGGGCAATAATAAAACCATTACCACTAGGGATGCTGTCTCCTAGATGCAGCCTCCCAAGTCAGACAACATTCTTTTTTTGTTTTTCTTTATTAAAATGAAAGAAATAGATAGATTTAATATTTCTGAATCTAAAGTAATCACATTGACGCACTTCTGGATGTGTGACTAATGTTACTTTTTAGGCCCACTATACATTAAGCCAAGAGCATTTCATCAACCTACCATTTTATTGATACAATCAAAAGTTCTTTCTGTCCTCTAAGGGTTTTTCTCTCTCGTCTCCAGACTACCAGCAGCGGCAGCAGCAGGATGAGTTCAGATGGAGGAGGGCGGCCTGTTAAGGTGGGCTCTCTGGTTGAGGTCATCGGTAAAGGTCATAGAGGCACCGTGGCATATATTGGAAACACCCTCTTTGCTTCTGGGAAATGGGTGGGAGTCATTCTAGAGGAACCTAAAGGCAAGAATGATGGCACTGTTCAGGGTAAAAGGTATTTCACCTGTCAGGAGAACCATGGGATATTTGTACGGCAATCACAGGTACTCCCAATATATGCTTGTGTATATATAAACACTGACAGGTGAAAACGTGTAAATGTTCTTTTGTTGACTTCTTAGAAACTGCTGTGACCCTCTTGCAGATCCAGTTAGTGGAAGATGGGGCCGACACCACATCTCCTGACACACCTGAAGCTGCCACCTCCAAAATGCTGAAGCGGGGTAGGCAAACAGTTCCCGGCACATATCTGGTTGCTACCATATGTATCACATAAAAACTGATCCCATTCCATCTTTTATTTTCTCAGAGATAATTGAAGGTCCAAAGTCAAGCAAAGTGGTGAGTGAGGAAAGGCATTTTAACACAACGAATGCATTCATACATTGGTACTTGTGCAGTGTTTCTGTGAGACTGTGTGTGTACTCATAACTTTCCTCCTATACAAACACTGGTGCCCTTTTGAAAAGGTGTTTAGTCTTGCATAGCAAGACTTTTGCAGCTTTTTCTGGCCAAGAAACACCCACTCAGACAGAAAAGGCCAGTATGACCCATCTTAAAAAGACAATTTTTTTTTTTTCAATGCCATGTACTGATAGGGTTGTCTAAAATTGTTGACACACACAATAATGTCACTGGCCGTACCGAAAACAGCAGAGAATTTATTAGAAATGTGTGTAATTTCTAAATAAACACATACTATTATTTAGATCAAAACATAATACTCAGTTCTTCTAGTGAATATGCAGTTTACTTACTAGTGAATGGCTCAAAAGAAAAAAAATAATGTCTGTATTCTAGAAAACCTGGGCATATCCAAGTATTATTTCTTCCTTAAATATTCAGTGCAGGGTGTAAGAACAAGTCTTTAATGCACTGGACCCTTCTTCCTTGAGCCCATTGTGTTGGCTCTTAGAAAAGTTGCTTAGTGCCAGAGCTTATCGCATATTTGTGTGTAATATGCATTTGACAATCTGAGAGTATATGTCATCTTGACGCTAATTTACATTAAAAGCATTGCGTATTACCTTTCCTTTCCAGCAGAGGGAGATATAGTAACACTCTCTGGCCATGACATATTGCTCATCCTGTATCTGTGTCTGTAAAAGCGAACCACGTTTCTGATACCCTTCTGACTTCACCTTGTACGTTTAACAAGCATGTCTTTGCACTTTGCAATTCATACTATATTACAAAATACATACTATATTGCATGAACACATATATGGTCTTCCTCTCTTGTGCCTTGTGACAAAGAAGTGCGTGATTGTATTGAGTGTGCACTTTTAGTGCATTTCAAATCTTACAACTTCATTACAAATATATTTGAATACATGCCAGTTTCAGAAATAATATTACGGTGTATTTTATTTTGCCATGAGTGCTTGTCAGTACATTAAACTGCAATAATTAGGAAATTACACAAAGCTGTTCTTAAACAGAAGAGGTCTGAAAATATTACATTAATTTTGCTGTTTATTATATAAGTCTTTTTAAAACTGTTAAAGTATACTTCCTTTTCACAAGGAGTCTTAAATCTACGCTCACTAATACAAAAGATGCATGAACACAACCTGTTTGTGTCACAGACACTTGAAGTTTCTGTCTTAATGTGTAAATAGATTATTGCGCTGTTTACGTGGGAGTCTTGGTGTGCTTGTACGTGAGAGACATTCATGCTCATTACAAACACACAGACTGATCAACTTTAATCTGTCACCTCTTCCTCCACTGTCTGAGTCTGCAGCGAGGAACCAAACCCAAAAAGGTGCTGCATGTTTCTCTAACCTCTGTTTCCATAGCAATGGCAATATTGAACAGCTCTGCTGCATGGCATCACACGAACAGCACATTACCTGTATGTGTGTGTGTGTGTGTGCTCATCAGGAGTGTTTCTATATTGTTTCTATTAATTTTATGTACATTTATTCATGTGTGCTAGAGCTTCGCTAGCTGGTTGGCAGTGTTCTTTGATGAATGACTGCTTTTAAATGAATATTACGAATTAGCATGCTGAGTGCGATGTGTTTATGTGTGTGAGACAGACCTAGTGAATGTGTGAGGGAAAGAGATTTGGCTTTTGATGTGTCCAAGTTAGATATTCACCATGACTTTGTTATTGAGGTTGCAGAATCCTTGAAAATAGTTGTGGTCAGTGGTGTTTTAATTAATACGCATTTATTAAGTGGTGTCAAATGATTAATCGCAATCACAAATAAAAGTGTATGTTAAGAAGATGATGCACTTTTTACATCTCTTTTAAGTATTGTGTTTGACCACTGATAAAAGGCTGTTTGATGAAAGACTAAGCATTTCCTTCTCTCTGAGACAAACCTTGTGCTGCAGCCTGGCTTGGCATTAGCTGTCTTGTCATTAGATCACCACTGAAATATTGGACTTGAAAGCTGTGTGTGTGCGTCTCAGCATTTTCTTCTAAATGTCAGTGCTTTGGGTAACGCTGTTTAGGAGGTCATCTAGTTCAGACTGTCAGTATAAGTATATATCGACAGTAATGGAGAAGCAATAAAGAAGAGGGCCTCTGTTTAACTGGTTTAAACATTGATATCTTTCAGTTAGAATCAGAAAACAATTGTGACAAATAAATTTAGCATGAATTAGTTGGTCGATGTGAGGTTTAAAATTAAATAATATTTTACCACAATACAAATAATTTAATGTTCACCTTTTATTTGTACTTAGCCTTCATATGACATTTACAGGAAATGTGAAATCACTGTCAAATAAGAATCTCTGCCTTACCATATCCATATTAATATTTTTAACTATAGCATAGGTTACTTATTCTTATAGATTGAAACAACTATACTTCAGTCAGCATAAAGAATATAAAAAGCACTAAGAGATGATGAAGAAAATTGAATAAAGAGAACAAAAACGTGGGCTTTTTGAAAAGTGCACGTTATCGGCCAGAAAGAGGCACTTTCGGAGCGCCAGAGTTAGAGGTTTCCAAAACACGCTGCATTTAAAGGTGCTCTATGCGATTTTGCAAAACACTATGGGTGCAGGACCTACACCAAACAAAAACAAACTTCAGCCAACCAATCAGCAAGAAGAGGTGGGGTTTAACGCGCGTTGTTTGGCCGAAGTTTGTTTTAGTTGTGGTGCCCAAAGTGTTTATTTTGATATTGCAGCCTCTGTGTTGTCTTTCGCGAGCGTTTTTCCCAGTGTATTCAGAGGACAGACAGCAAGACGATCGAGGGGTTATGCATACAGTCTGAGATAAAAATAAAATCGAGCTAAAATCCTGCAACTTTAATTACAGTTGTAATTACAAAAAGGTATTCCTATAAATATAAGTGCAATGTAAAAACATGTAAGTGCACAATAAGTACATTGTATTAAATGATTCATTTAAAATTAAGGCCACATAATATAAAGTGGGAGCGTTTATTTACTTATTCATAGAATGATGATGTTTATCTGTTTATATAGGCATGTGCCTGCTATGTGATATTTTGTTGTCAGTTAGTTTGTACAATTTTCATATTATTACATTCCTGCAAAGAAATCCTAAAAATTTGTTTTGGGGCAAAATACAAGGGCAGATATCACAGTGCAGACGTAGCCTGAGACGAGAGGATATCAGCTCACACTCGGGCCACCCACACTTACAAGGCTGTGTCATTTAGTCGAGTTCAAAGGTCTCACAGAACGCTCTGATCTTCACTCAGTCATTCTTTTCAGAAATTAGGGATAGAAATAAATGTGTAAAAAGAAGTGAGGCAGCATATGTGACGGCCATCACTCGACAAGGACGCTGACACCCTAAACACTCCGATCTAACTAGCACTGAGACTGTATTACATCTATATTAGTGGCACAGAGGGCACCGCAAGCAGAGGTCACAGAGAGGTAAAAGGTCAGAGAGTCAATAGGTGCTAACTCACCACTGTCAACACACACAATCATATGAGCGACTGCTCCAGTCCAAGACCCGCTTCTGAAAGATGTAGTACACAGATTCAAACTAAAAGAATCTGCTTTTTCTCCCCATTTTGATAAATATTCAGAAAAGTCAATTATAAATCATGAACAATGACTGTTTTCTTTTCCTTCACATAAAGGCTCTTTCAAACAGAGGCTGGGGGCAAAAGAAGAGCGAAGAGTTTTTAAATAATGTCGCAGGCATGTGTTTTTAATTAGTAGGTGTTCTCATGATGGCTTTTCTGTTCTTTTTATGATAAGGTATTTATGAAGTGATGGTAGATCTGAAGGTCGGCCCTTGAAGACTTTTATTGTTTAAATGTGGAGGGTTACGTTTCAATTTAAGCACTCACACTAGAAAAAGCATAAATATTAAGACTAAGTGGACCAGCCGTAAAACTAGAGCACAGAGACAGCGCTGTGACAGAGAGCAGACGCTCATTCCACTACTGAAGGAAAAACCACACTTAATTAAACACTAAACGAGCAGCCCACCAATACCTGTGCAGAACGCTTCGGAGACAAGGGAAATGTTATATTTGATAATACTGTCAGAAAAGGGATGTTTGATCATATCCAAACCATAGGATCATTACTTTTAAAACCATGTGAATGTCCTCTGCTGAGGTCTAATACATCTGTTGTGTCTAATCACAGCTCAGGACATCTAATGAGCTCGTGAAAGAAAGATGCTCACATTTTACTTACAGCCAAAACAAGACGACCTGTGCCTGTTACGTCACTCACGGTCCAAAAATTCAGACAAATTACGCTCCACTTCTCAACAACAAACGAGAACAACAATAAAAACAATTATGGACCAGCAATGTGAGAAAAAAAGAGAAACTGCATCTCTTTTCAAATGTGAGACATTTTGTAAGCCCATTTCCAGAACTGATTAAACAACAGAAATAAGAAAGGTAATTCTTTTTATTTCACTATTCTGACTTTCATGCAATTCTTTAGAAATAGACTTTAACTCACCTTTTTGACTAATTCTAGGAAAATAAGTCAGAATAGCAAATTTCTGAATCTGAATTGCAAGATTAAAAAACGAACATTTTCTTTTTTTCTCAGAATTGGTTCTTCTAGTACACAACTGCAAGTTTATATATCGAAAGAAGAAAAGAAGTCATAATTAAAATGAACTGAAAAGTTAAAATTGTGAGATTTTAAACTTTAAACTGAGGAAAAAAAAGTCTGAATTGATTTATTTAAACATTGTTTGATTAACATAGTCATATTTCCTCAGAATTGGAATTCATAACTCGCAATTTATATTAGGGATGTCCTGATCAGGTTTTGTCTGAGTCATTTGATTTTGAGAATCTACCGATACCGAAACCCGATCCGATCCGATACTTCTATAATACACAAAAAATAAATACATAAGGGTGAAAAAACAGATACAGGATGTTCATTATTTTTTATTAAATTCACCTTATTTTAACATTCAACAACTCTGTTAACAAACTTCTGGGCACTTCTGTGAGGTAGCTTGAACAATCACGTATAAATACTTGATATAGTATAAATAAAAACAGTTAATATAAAAAAAGTCTGTCATTTGTGCTATCTTCGTGCTGTCACGGGGCATTTCTTCTCTCCTCTTCAAACGCTCCTGCAGTGGAAGCTTGGGCTGGGTTGCCTGGGTAAACTCGCTGTATTGTGTCTTGTGTGTGTTTCTTGTTTAGTTTATGTATCAGGTATCCCGTCTCTCACACTTTACGCTGCTTCAAGCTGCTTCTGTTCTACTTTGCCGGCATTTAACCAAAAGCGTATCTGCATCAAAGTGATGTCATGCCGCACATGTTGCTGTTTCTGTGTTGAGTCAAGAGGTCTAATTCTGTGCCACCGCATAACTATAGATGTGTTAAAAAATAATGAATATATATATATATATATATACAGTACATATATATTTGAGTCCTGATCGGGAGATAACTTCCGATTCTGATCGAGTCTGAAACCACGTGATCGGGCCGATTTCTGATCATGTGATTGGATCTGGACATCCCTAGTTTATATATATTTATATCTTCTTTAATATATAAAAAAAGTTAGAATTGCAAGACAAACTCACCATTGCAAAAAAAGAAAAAAAAACTTGCAACTGCAAGAAAAAAATTAAATGTAAGATAAAAAGCCACAAATACTTTTTTCTTTGTACTCGGGTAACAGCCTTCTATACAATATACCAGACACTAATAGACTAAGAGAGCATAAAATAACTACATTTTTGTCCCCTAAAATGCTTAGAAAAGGTTATGAGGTTTGGAGCCATATTTTGGCGCAGGACTTCTCTGCTACACGTTTCCGAAAAAAGACTTGCAAGTATCAGGAAAGTGTTTCATTATTTTCCGAGGGGTGTCACAGTTTCAGTCAAGAAGCACATAATTCAGTTTTATTTGTGTTCCCTCTGTCTTCCCTGTGCTTGAATACAGAGCCTGTAACCGGATCCATATCCAGACTTCTGACCGAGGTGCAGGATCACTGTGAAGTTGATTATAGCACAATTTGCTAAAGTGCTTTTGAGGAGAGAGGGCGATGGCAGAAGAGCAGCTGTAAGGTGGCTTTGAAGCAAGACATGAGTACTTCTACAGGTCAGTGAATCTGCTGAACTCCTCAGCATCCTCCTCCAACTGAACCCAGCTGAAACACAGCTTCATCAATGAACTATATTAAATCTCTCACTACTAGTGTGTAACCTGAAGAGTGTCCTGTAAAATATTCTTAATGTGTTAACTAAAACAAGTCAAGTCAATATAATTTATATTAGCATTTTAAACAATGTACTCTGTTTATACAGTGAATAGTTTATACTCCGGAAACATTTAGTAGTTGATAATTAAGTTGTATATTTAGGGGCCATTAACACAACACTGATTTCAACTAAAAACCTTCAGTGCATTGTGGCCATTGATTTACATGACAGCAGCATTTTAAAAACAGGTTTTAAAATTCAAGTTTCTGAAAACATTAGTGTTATAATTAGAGATTGACCGATAATCGGTTTAGCCGATGAATCTGCACCGATAGTCGACTGCTGAAATCCTGTCAGTAGTGTTCAGGTTCACGTCTCTGTTGCTGAGGAGGCTGAGAAGGGCGGGAAATCACTGACATATCCTGCTGTTTGTTTTGACAAGTGACACTGCTCACAGCACAGAGAGAGAAATGCTATTTAAATGCAGCCGACAGGAACTCCTTTGTCTTTCTGTGGCTCTATTAAAGTAAGTTTCATATAGAGTGTCTGTTTGCTCTGTTCATTTAAACACTGAACTTCAAACTCATCTATGCTGCTTTTTCCCAACTTTTTCCCATTTGATGATCACATAAGCTGTTTTAGACCACCGCTTGAATTGTGTGTGAGTGTGTGTCTGTGACGCCTCGCTGCACTTTAGCCCAGAGTGTGGCTAATATATTTTATTTTTCGATACGATAATCAAGCGTGAGAGTAAAAATACAGTATCCATATGTATATGTATGCTATGGCATTAATGTAGATATTTAAAGATGGCAATCTTTAAACATGAATGTTGAAATGAAATGGAAACACTTTACAATAAGTTTGTAATACTAAGATTATTGAGAGCTGCATAAGTATTTGTGGTAACACTTTAAAATAGGTAACACTTGTTAACTATATGATTTTTCCCTCAATAAATTCTTAATTGTCTGCTTATTAATAGTTAGTGCAGTAGTTATTACGTTTAGGTATTGGTTAGGATTAGGGATGTAGAATAGGGCATTAATATGTGCATAATCAGAACTAATAAATGGCTAATATTCTAGTAAAATGCATGCTAATAAGCAACTAATACGTTTAACGGTAAAAAAGCGTTACTACTTTGTTCCTTGTGCATGTTAATTCAACATTGATTTTATTTACTATTAATAATAGCCTACATTTTTAAGTTTCTACATTTGTAAAAAAAAAAATTTCTGTTAACATTTGTTAATAAACTGTGAACTTTAATGATCAATATATATATATATATATATATATACAGTATATAATTATATTAATTTCCAATTATTATTATTTTATTTTATTTTTTTAGCATTCGCTCAGTACCCATTTCAGTGAATTAATCAGTATCAGTACCTACCTAGCTATTGATCATACTGAATACTGATCAACCTCTAGTTATGTTTGTGTAAATTATACAGTGACATCATGCTCATGTGTGTCTATAGGCCTGTAGTATTTATTTACAAAGTGATAGTCGTTTTCACTGATCCATGTTAACGGGGATCGTTTGGACAAAGTTGTTTGTGTGTGAAAACTTTATTCCTATTCTTAATTCTTACTTTATACTTAAAGTTTCCCGAACAGGGTTTAAGACTAGTCCTAGATTTAAATAAATGCTAAGAGCTGTCTAAACTGGAAAAAGCTTTCGCAGAGATATCTTAAAATACATTATTGCCATTGTTTGGTCTTAAAATGCTCACAGATAATGCATTTTTTTAAGACATGTTTCTAAAAATTCTTAAATGTCCTAAACTAGCAAAGGTCTAGTCCTGGTTTTAAGTGTTTCGGAGTCAAAGGTTCATAAAAGACTAAACTACATTTTTTAGGAGTTTAACAAGTTCCTGCGTTGCGCATTATAGACAGCACTGTTAGCATCAGTTAAGGTGATTTCAATTTCAATTCATCCCTAATGAAGCCACTGCAGGTCCCTTGAGTGATGCACATTTATCTATGAATTTTGTCATTCACAAACAAATGACGCCACACATGAAACGATAAACATAAATGAATCCCAAAGGACAGTATACTCAGAGAATGAAACAGATATAAACTGAGCTGTATAAGCAAAATCACTATGGTAGAACTTCTCAGCAGCTCTGCCATCAGTCTGTAAGAACAGAACGCAAACAATTTGACCAAAGTCATTTGCATTTTTTTGCATGGTGTAACAAACAGTAACAACAAATTGAGGTTAAACTCATTAAATGTATTTATTTAATAGAATTTAATGACATATCTTTGGTAAGTGTTTGTGTTTCTCTGGCTCTTTTAATTAAACTGCCCAGAACATCAGGTTTCTTTGTACTGTATTATACAACCCAAAACCTTTGGATGTGTTTGATGGACGTGAACGTGTGGTGGTATGTGTCCACTGCAGCGCCGCCCACAACGCTAGGGCTCTTCCGCTTTGAGCGGTTTCTGTACGAGTGAACATAATCTAGGGTTGTCATGGTCGGACAGAATTGAAAAAAGTGCCAGTGGACAAACAGTTTTTAAAGAGTTTCATGCTAAAACTCAAAGAGATGGGCATCTAACTATACATTGGAAAAAACACCCACCTGCAATACCAACAACTAAACACTGCACCAAGCCATTTTTGCATTTATGTATCGTAATAGACAGGAAAATATACATGCATGCATGCATGTCCTTCATGATGTCACAGACAGCTGATATTCCCACCAATCATTTGTCAATGGATGTTTGCACTGCAACAAAATACAAAATGTACTCAACTTTCGTTTCTGAACACATCCACTGATGGCACTACATTTGCAGCATTTGGTGATGCAAAGTAATGCGTATAAATGCATTTCATGACAGCAAGCAAAAGAAGTTGTCTGCTGAAAGGACATCTAGAACATGACTTACTGACAATTAATTTTCCTAGTACACAGTAAAAAGACCTGCCTACGTTTCTCTTCAGAAAGACTGACAGGTTAGTAATTCACACATTTCTAGGCTCGCTAGAAGCCGTCCCTCTCGGAGCAATTGGCCATGCAGATCCGCTAAATACCGGCTCACACCATCAATGCCGAGACTGCATTCGTGCCTGCCAATTAGAAATAATTAGGCAGTTATTGCATTGGCGAGTCTTTTTAAGTGCACATATAACGACGCAATGATGCTGATTAGTGGGCTCAGAGCGAGCGCGGCTCAAACGGCCAGCGAATAATTATGCCAGTGATCACAAAGCCATTGCGTGCCTCTGTACTTCACCTTAATGCATTTCAAAACGCCACTTAATTACGGCCCGTAATTAATCCACCATTAATTGCAGGAAGAGCCCAGTTTACCTCGCTTCGTTTCTAATTATCATCTTATAAATAGTTATGGTTCTAATTAATGTGTTCATTAGGCAGGATATTTTCTTTCAAAGTCGTGCTCGGAGCCAAAGATTCGGCATGTGCTCTCAGAAGCCTGGTCAGCCAGAAGGTGAGGCCATTCTACTCGCGCTGGCTTTTATTTTACTACATTCAACCTCCTAATTGGCATTTAAAGCGCAATTTGGAAGAACTTCAAGAAGGGCTTAAATGGGGGATGGATGGCAGGAAAGAGAGACCGATTCATTTTATATTAGTTTCCAATAGCAGAGGCTTGAAAAGGAGGCCGCCGCCACACGAAACTTTGAATAGGATGAAATAAACGGAGCTCACGGTGAATGAGCAGCCAGCCATGTCTTTAATTCCCACAACACAATGCTCTCAATGGACGCTCACGTGACGGACAGAACACAATAATTTCTTCAAAGGTTACATCAACAATCGTTGCAATTTTCACACATGATCGATGACTTTGGGGAAACCGAACGCTGTGAAATCCCAGGGAGAGCGCTTTAATAATTAAGCATCTGACCATTCAGCCTAATGAGCCTGCTGCAACAATATTTACTGGTTACCTGACCATTTAGTGC
Organism: Enteromius viviparus; assembly: GCA_032353835.1. NCBI lineage: Eukaryota > Metazoa > Chordata > Actinopteri > Cypriniformes > Cyprinidae > Enteromius > Enteromius viviparus. The sequence goes on along the minus strand of JAUCNO010001398.1, from coordinate 3,222,971 downwards.
TTAATTCTATCTGGACACACAGTTGAACTTGACCACAGGTAAATAGCTAACAATCACTGACGTCACATCTGCCATGTCATCCATTAAGCTTTACTGAACTGTCAGACACAATTTACTTTAACTTAACTGTGGTAAAACCATGTTAAGGTACATGTAATTAAGGTACTAGGTATTCAGAGTGGCTAGGTAATGTACTTTTATTTGTTCCATTCCCAAAATCTTGGAAAATGCAAGCGTTGGATCAGACTTCCTTCTATGACATTAATTTAACATGCATGTCACTCTCTGTATGTCACCATTTTCTTGAGTTCTACCACTATATTCAGTGTTTAACAACCTGACATTGATTTATATTGATTTGATTCTGATTTATGCGCAATAATGAACTATAATAATCTGCATTTGAAGTGGCTGCGGTGAAGTAACAGCTGTCGTAAGGTCAATATAGTGTTTACAAGAACAAAAATAAAAGCTAATTGCTTGCCAAAAAGTTAATATTCTTTAGAATTATTTAAAAAACAAAACTATTATCTAATTGCGCATGCCCAAAATATACACTGATAATAACATATGTTAAGTAATAATGGGCTGTCATGATAAATCCCAATCAATGCAATACACCGCAAGCGTCATGTTTTGATGAAAAGATGTGTTAAACTAGCTTCTCTGGGTGTTATTTTAGCCTTGAGCAGAGATTAAACAAGTAGCGTAAATAATAAAAAAGAGCTGCATAGACATTCAAGTATTTTAAAGGTAAACGAGCAGTCTGGATATTAGTGCTGCGTGATTAATCATATCGCAATCGCGATGTCAGCCTGTGCGATTACATGACAGCAAATGTTGTGATTATATTAAATAAATAAATGCATTTGTGGACGTAACAAGACATTCATTCTTGTGTTCACACCAGACGCGAATGAAGCGTTAAGCGCGAGTGATTTACATGTTAAGTCAATGCAGAGACACAATTAGACATCCTGCAGCGCGATTCACGCGAATTAAGCGGTGTGTTCAACACGCCGGTTTTACTGCACGCAGAAGCAGTGTGCTTTCATACGGGCAGCTTGTACTGCAGCAGGCTATAGACAAGCATCTTTCTGACGTATTTTCCAGCGTTCTTCTCCGAACACTTAGTGCTTTGATTTATGTCATATCTCTGCACGTGCTACGCTTTTATGCGCCGCTCCTGTGTGTTCTCATCAGTTAACATGGGCGCCGAAAAAAATGCACACTAACTCGACATGTTCAAGCGTGCAACTACACGCGAATAGAGAGATATATTCGCCCAAGTCCCCTCAGGTGTGAACGCACTTTTAACAAAGAGGGATTTGAGAAAATTATTGGCACACTGGACAAGAGATACCAAAAGAAATATACTAAGTATATGTTACATCCTGCTAAAATGTTTTGGGACAACATGTAAAACTATAAAAAAAAAAATTTTTAAAGTTAATTTAATGTAATTTAATTCAGTTTAATTTTGTACAATTTAGTTTTAATTTGAAAACATTGTTAATTTTAGTTGTTGCTAGTTTACACTGTATACTATATCTCACTTGAGAAAAACAGATTTCAGCATTATTTTCCTTCATAACAAGCAAGTTGAGTCAAACCACTTGTTTTATCGTATCGCAATTTTGACCATAATAATCGCAATGTGACATTTTTCCCAAATCGCGCGGCCCTAGATCCTGCTAAATTTTCCTTTTATAGTTATATCCTGTCCACAAGGTCAACTAGGCAACTTCATTAATGAGCCAGACTCTTTCCCCTGAAGATGACACTCCATTTGCGGGTTTTGGCGATTTTAAAAACCGCTAGCAAACCACAAGTGACTTACTCTCCTGGCCTCAATTGACCTTTAACAATTGCACACGAAGCAGAAAACCCATCTGATCCTCATCCTCACTCGACACTGTATCACTGGATCTTTTAACTGTCCTGTATCTCATCCTCCACCTTCCTCACTGTGATCTGATAAAGCACTCAAGTTGTGGTCACATTTTCTGTTTGTCAGCATATTTTAATCGGTCATAATAGGTTGTTTAATAGGTTGTACATTTATCTGATGAAAAGCAGAACATATTATCATTGTTCATCAGGTGTGAGAAGTGAGAACTGTCAAACAAAGATAATGCCAAGACAAACCTTGATGACAATCAATGGGCGTGGATCCTCAAGTGCTTTTTCAATAATAGGTATACATTACATGTTAATATTTTGTCATTTTAACTTTTATGTTATTTTAAAAATTACCACTGTTCTAAGCAATTACCTTATTAATGATCAAATTGGTGTTCTTGTTACATAAGTACAGCGTATCTGAGATCTTAGGTAGCTCGTGGCGGAGATTTGAATCTTTTGGTAGGTACTGTTATCTGATGAAGTGAAGCTCTTTTAACAGGTTGTCGTGGTGCTGCTATTGACGCCACACAATCAGCATCACATGATAGACCATGCTGGCTGGGAGTTCAGCATCGGGACATGAGGCTACTGTTGGTTATAGTGGAGACTTTAAAGGAAAGACACATTTGAATAAAAATGAAAAGGTGAGAAAGGTTTATTAAACTGAATACCCTTTTTATTATCTGCAGGAATGTTAGCAGAGTTCTGTTTTATCTCAAAATCAGGCATGATGGTTAGTGGGACATGTTAAGAAATATACACAATAAACTATAAAGAAGTGTAGAAAATGATTGTGAATCCTGGCCTGATTTTTCTAAGTATATAAAATGTTTCATGTAAAGTAAGCTACACGTTTCCATTGTATTAACCTCCGTTTGCTGGTTTTACAGTTCTAGATCTTGTGATGCCTGATGAGGTTAGAGAGCACCAGGCGAGAACAGAGACCATTATTTCATCCAGAATCAACTGGATTCCCAGCTCTATCTTGGTGCTGCTTCTGTTCAGATCACCTCATTCATGTTCTACAGGGTTCAGGTCAGTGGACTTGAATGGCCATAGCAGAAGCTTGGTTTTGTGATCAGTGATCCTTTTTGTGTTTGGATTATTGTCCGTTTGAATGATCCGAACATGGCCCATTAAAAGATTTCTAACTTAAAGATTTTTTTTTTATCTGTCTGTATTTGATAGGAGATGGAGATAATGTTTATATTGCAAAAATACACATTTATTGAGGCTTATAATAGTCAAACAATAAGACACCAAGCTGCTACAGACAGTGAAAACATTAAAAATGATCTGTTCAACACAAAACATTTTCATTAATCTGGAAATGAGTTACATATGTAAAGTAAACTGCATCATCATATAACAACGTCATTATGGAGAACATCAACAACAAAGTATTTGGCATTTTAATATGACATACTTATATCTGCCTTCCTGCCTGGACGCTAAACGTGACTCTGGCTCACATACTAGAAACTTGAACTATTACTAAAAAGAAGTCATGACAGCATAAATGCACCCCCTCTGAATAAATATAAAAGATGTATTTTCTTAATGATCACTAATATAATTCATGGAAAGATGGCAAAATTGAAATGTATTTTTTTTTTAAACATAAAATATATGCTAATATTCTCTGTAAGACATGTAAATTTTGTTGATTTAATTCAGCAAATGTATACTATTCTAGTACTTAGTATGTCCTCCAGAGCCTTAAGTACACTGCTCTGATCATTCTTGGCATTGAGTGTACACGTTCATGACAAACTTTCAAATCTGTCCTGTTTAACTGCTGGAGGGTGAGCTCCTTAAATGCTATGATGTCCATTGAAGGATTTTCACAACATCTTCATTGTCATGCTGAAAAAATGCCCCAAATGTAGGGAATGATGGGAGGGTAGCATCTTCTGTTTCAAGTTTTGGTATTACATCACACAGTGGTGTGAATTTAGCTTTTACCGCTACTGAGACACTTGCATGTTATTTCTCCTGCTCTTTTTCTAGCAACATTTCACTCATCACTAAATGAAAACTTGAAGTGAAGACCTGATTATTTCAGGAGGCTTGTCACAAGTCCATTGTTTTTATACAGTGCTGCTACTATTGCTATATTTTTACACTTAAAACAACAAAATGTTTTGATCCAAAATACTGTTAATCAAAAATAGCCTTAAACATATATACTTTTTTTTTTTAAATTGAGTGTACTCATTTTTGCAACATATAATTTTGCTGAATAATTTTGACATTCTTCTTTGGTGACTGATCAAGCAGACGTGTTGGAACATTATAAAGTATCCACATACATATACAGTATATATATTTTGTTGCGGTTGATAAAAGCTATATTTGTTCTGCAGTTGCCTTAAGCAAATAAACATGTGAATCCTATAAGGGAAATTTATATCTGAGTTAAATTATGTTGAATTGCCGAATCTGTTGAATCTGCATTCCTATCTAGTCTTTTTTGTGTGGTTTCCTCTTGTGGAACATCCACTGTGCAAACATCAAGATGCTCGTGATCTTTCATTTCTGTTACAGCTATTATTTCATCTTTGTTCTTCTGTGATTCTATTTTTTTCTCTTGTTTGTCGATCTTCTCCTCTTTCTTCATCTTCCAGAAGTATATCAGGTTTTTCTCAGGGTAGGTGACTTTAGCAAGAGGCAGCTTGTAAATGCTTTTTATCTCCGTAGTGATCAAAAGGAAAGTGAGGGCAGAGAGACAGAAGGGCCAGGTGCATGCTGGGAGTCCAAACTGTTAAGACACAATTTAAAAACCATTTAAAATCACACAGTTTTGTTTTTTCATGTTTTGAGTTTATGATACCTACAGTAGACATCACATTTGCGATTGCCGAACCCAGATACGCACAGAAGAATGCTATGAGGAAAACAAGATTTAGTGTAATTTAGTGTAAATGATATAGGAAATTATTACATAATCAGGAAGAAGATTAACTTACCACAAGCCACAGCCAGAAGATGTGTCTGCCAAGTGAGAGCGTAGAACATCCCACCAATGGCAATGCAAGCCAAAACACAGTTATAACCCCACAGGCCAAAGTAGATGTTCTGAAACGGTGCAGCAAGGGCAAGACCTAAAAGTCATAGGATTAGCGACTTAATCATCAATTATTAAAAGGTGTAATGCTGATATTCAGTATTCTAATACACTTGTGATCCCTTACCTGACACCATACCAACTGCTGATCCGATAGTTGCATGTGCAAATGTTATGGGTGAGGAGATGAACAAGGCGATCATGAATATCCCTCCTGTCCAAGCATTGTCACACCCATAAACCTGCCCAATACCCACAGGGATTGAGCGGAAGAGCTGGGGAGGGGAAAAAAAACATAATTGACTTTATTTAAGTGTTTTGGGGGAGTGGTTTCTTATCAAGATACAAGCTTTCCCTTCAGATTTTTGGCTTCATTTCACTTGTTAGCTGTTACCTTAGGATAATCGAGCTCAGTCCATGTCAAGTTATGCATGGATGTGCGTGGCTGGAAGAGAACCTGAGGGAAGTGGTGATTGTAGTGGCCTGTAGCAACCATATGGAGACACACTAGTATATTAAACGGCAGCGTGAAAACGGGCAGGTCCCAACGACTGTTGATGGAAGCCAAGGCACTGGACACTATAGGACTGGGGAAAACAATGCCAATGGGATAATATAATTCATCACTGAGCCTAATTTAGCCTAAATGCTAATTCAGATAATAAAATGCAAATATAAAGTCAAGTATAGTTTCAAAATTAATTAGGAAAAAGAAATAAAAAAACAGCATGACCAACTAATAATTATGTTAATACAATCAGATTTTTCCAGTCATTTTGTCCATACATAACCCCATGATGTAAAAAAAAAAAGGCTGTTTATTAGAACATTCCTTTCCATGTAATCTTAAATAGCTCAATCATATGACAGTCTTTGACTGATGGAACATTCCATGCGAGTATGTCGCAGTTTTAAAAATTTAAATTCCTCACATTTCAGTCTTCCTTTAAAGCTAGATTACACTACACTACTACAACGTGATTTGTCATAGTCTTTTGTCGATTTGAAAAAGGTTACAGAGAATAACTGGGCATCAAACTCAAAACAACTAAGGGTAACACACTACAAGACTCCAGCCCTTCTAAACACAGGAAACTCATGCAGAAACGTGGGTCGTGTCTAAAGCTAAAAAATTGGACTGTGTGTCAATCAGATTCTACAAGATTTTTAACCTGCATTGACTCATAATGAAATAAATCTCAGCATTTAATTATTTCCTCATTTTGAACAAAAGGGGAACTCACCATGCCATTGACATGAAAATGTTGGGTAGAAGCAACCACCAATACCAATCTCCTGCATTCGAGAAAACCGCCATCAGGAGACCAACCAAGATGCCGTTATATCCATACAGGCCATTTGCGATTGCACCTCTGAGGAAAATACAGTGTAAAGCTCAAACATTTAAAGCTGCACAATGTAAATGCACAATAGATCACCACCTAAATACCTGTTTTGGCCAAGGATGAGGGCAGAAATTGTAGCAAACAAAGTGCCAACAAAACCATTGAGCGCCCACCATCGGTTCTGCAGGATCAGTCCAGCAAAGATGATCAGTCCACTGAGAGGGTTGTTCACAAACATCACCTGAGCAGCTCCCCTCAGCACCCAGTCCAGAATCTGAAGCAGGATAAATTGCCCTGAACAGTGTAAACATGTGAGAGAACACAGTCGGTACAAAGAAAATCTCTACAGAGCTTTGACTACAAAACCGTATTTACATTATGCAATACTGTTGCTGCAACTAATCTGCATATCTGTGTGTTTTGCAGTTAACATAGATCATAAAAAACACTCGATATGTTAACAAACTGCATATATTAATTTTAGTAAGAGCTTATTCAATCGGGTATGGATTCTTCTGAAAAGTATCAGTCAGTGAACTAAAAAAAGTGGTACATAGTTTACATATCATCAGAAACGTTCATCTGGGTTACAGAACAAGCCCTTACTTCAATGTTATTACCTTCTAATATATATTTGCAAAACTATTCAGTTCATGTTAATGTCCTTGTTCTTCTTTCTCTCTAAATTTGGCTCTCTAATCCAGTTTACACTTGTACCTTTCATCCATTCACCGAACGCAGGCATGTCTCCAGCAATGTAAGAGACCCATCGCTTCAGCTTCGCTTTAAACGTCTGTGGTGAATTTGGCCCCTCAGGACCCTGCGGCTGCTGTTTCTTCTGCTTTGTAGTTTCACAGACTGGATTCACAGACATGAGTGCTTGTAGCTCCTGTAAAAATTTACAGCTGGTAAAATAATGGTACTGATCAAAAACAGGGTTACGGCTGATGTTGTTTGCGAGCAGTGTTTATGCTCCTCTGGTGCTAACAGGGCCGGATTTTCCTTTTCAAAAGACAAAAACAGGAAACAACTAACCTTTGTGTTTTGAGCACTGGGATACTGTGAAGTAGAAGTTCTGCAGATATGCTTGACATTCAGTGGGACACCCTTTAAATGATGAACGATATTATTATTTAATTCTGTTTTTATTACACCTAATTAAGCATGACTAGATACCACCATACTAAATTAAATTGAGAGAGAGAAAAGTGCAGATGTACCTTTGTGAGTTGTATTCCAGGCATATATGAGGACAGGTATAGAAGCAAAGAGATCCATAAAGCCACAGAATTGATTCTTTTATAGTGCCGAGCTGCATGCTCCACCTATTTTCATGCAAATTAGTGATCAAACGTCCCTTTGCATTCCTTTGACATACAGTTCGGTCAGTTGCTTGAGCAGGGTTCTGTCACTAACTTAGCTTTCCTTTCTTTGAATGGCTGTTAAAAACCATAATGCTTAAAAGTTAGAAAGGCATTGGGTCTGATCTATATAAAGTGTTGATGCTTTTCATTGGCTATTCCTGAATAACTAAAAGTTTAAAAAGCTGATTTTGAGGCAAATCAAAGCTTGCCAATCATCTGAACACAAAAGGACCTTTGTTGTTGCAGGTCTGTTCACGAGTGCATTTGTGAGACGTAACTGTGTTAAACAGGAGACGTGCTCAGCATAGCTCTCTTCAGATTTGTGGAACTTTGCTGTCCAGAAGTTTTAAGTTCATCTATGGAATGTGGTTTGACTTAATGGAAAGCATTAAGTTAAACAATACGCATATTTCTTAAAATAGCCTTCATGAAAGGTGGGCTGTTTATCTAGATACAACCGTTTATTCATATTGGCCATTGAACTCATTTTTAACAGTCAGCTTCAGAGAGATGCTTCATGAGGATCTTAGATGGACTTTGTGTGGTTGCTTAACATAGAAACTTTGTTGCTTAAGAGATTATATTATACAAGGCATTTTAAGTTAAATGTGTTTGTTATATTGTAATCCAGGCTTAATGATACCACAAATTTCCCTTAATTTACTTGTTTATAATAAATCAGATTAATATTAACTCGGATTTACTGTAGCTTCACTGAAAACAGGATGAGGAGTTGCTAATTGGTATGTGCTATTGCAAATAAAACTTGTTCACAGAACACGTCTAGATAAACGTTGCATAAATCTAAATCACAGCAGGACATACAAAACAAAACAGTGATAGTAATTGAGCAAAAAGGGATCTACCTGATTTCCTTTTAATCGTTTGTGACAACTCAAACTGTTATCATAGCACTCTTACCCAGGTAACAAAAATGCGTAACTGTTACATAACGGCAGCATAATCTGGTGAAGCGACGTAACTTCGCTACATTGCCAGTTCGTAAGGGTGACGTCGTGGCAGCTTAATCTGACTTGGTGAAAATAAACAAATCTTTAAAGAACCTTCAATCGTGTGTCCGAAGTTTACACATTTTAAATAGCATTTCTGGTAATCAGCATATAAAGAAACATGTAAATGATGGTAATGAAATTACGTGCACACAACGTTATAGTAACGTTTCCAGTAAGTCATGAAATTACTTTTATATGTATAATGAAAAAAGTACGAATCTGGGACGTTCTTGGTTATCTTGTTACGTAAGGAGGAAGTACTAACAACATTGTGAATTGGTAATAGGACGGTAATGGAATTACGTGCATACGGCGTTGTGGTTACGTTGCCAATTGGTAGGTCATGAAATTACCAAAAATGACAAATGTTGCGTAACTGTTACGTCGTGTGTTAGCTGGTTAGACAGCATGTGATACAGCTTTCTATTTATGCCATGATCTCGGATAGCAAGTCTATCAGGTCAAACAAATGTTTTACTGAAATTGTTATGTAACATTTTTTTCATTCACAAAAAATTTACACAATATTTGTCTTGTTTTTAGATATTCACTCTCCATTCAGTCATGTTTCCCAATAGAATAATGTTTATTTAGCAAGTAGACAATAAAAAAAAACATGCGATTTGCATTAGTATCGGGTACTATTTACACTAGGTGCAAAAAGGGATAGTTGCTATGCACACTAGGTGAAGATAACAATATTTACTTTGCACTAAGTGTAAAATAGTAGTTAGAATCTATAAGCACTTGATGTCAAATACTATTTATATGCTGTGCAAGATAATACATGAACCTCTATATTTTGTATTATATTTTAATAAAATTACAATTTCAAATATTTTCTTCTCATTTATTTGAAGTAAACTTGTTCTAACCTGATAAGCAATGGGAAAAGAAATGGGAAGAATGGTACTAGACAGTTAACAGTACCCTCATATTATTTGCCTTTTTTAACAGCTAACTTTCATAGAGATGCCTCGAAGGCCAACAAGCCAGGTTCTTTTTTTTTTTTTTTTTTTACATCATGTATCACACTGTTTAAAGATATTTAAAGCACAGTGTGTTTATGTTAGATTGTAAAGACCTAATGATACCGCAAAAAAACGGATTTATTTGCCTTAATTTACTGTACTTGTTGACATTCATGTAGATTCTGGTTGGTTCTGTTAAAAGTCACTCACGTTACGTGCTTTTTACGGTTTACTTTCTTAAAAGAATGGAAAAAATGTATTTACCCTCTGGCTATCCAAGATGTTATGAGTTTCTTTCGTCAATGGAACAGTGTTTATGAAATAGCTCATTAATCCTTTTTGACTTCAAAGTGTCGCTTCTAGACAGAAGTCTATCCTCTCTTGTCCTCTCACATCAGAAATCCACCAACATTGTTTAGAACAGTTTAAGACTTGTAAGCAGTGCTTGATTTGTTTTTTACCTCTATCTTAATTCAGACAAAACCACTTTTTTTTTTACTTTAGCAATATTATGGATGTAACAATGAGTCATAGGCTTGCAGATCCAAGTGCAGTATTTATACAGAGTCAGTCAGGCAGGGTCAATAACAGCGTCAGGAACAATACAGACAATCTAGAATCATAAACGATATACCAGGCAAAATCGGGGAACCAGGCAAAAATGGGGAACAGATCAAAATCAGCACACAGGAAAGCAAGACACGGAAAGGAAATGCTCAGATATGTAACCGGAGAGAATACAAGAATTCGAAATGTGGTAAATGTGAGTGTGACGTAAATAGTCCTCCTGATAGGAACCAGGTATGTGTGCAATTAGTTCTTAGCCATGAGGTTTTATGGGACATGGAGTATCTGAGACGGATGTTGATGTTCTGGATGGAGTGCCCTCTGGAGGGGCTTGTGGGCACTCTAGCTGGAAATCATGACATAGCCCCCGCCCGATCAGCAAGGGATTGACCTGGCATGCAGAAATTAACATTAGCTTGATTGGACCTGTGCAAAACTGCTGTATTTTGTCTTGAATGGTAAGAGACAATGAAACCACCATTGGCTTGACTTGTGACCTGACCTGGCTCATGATCAGCGACTGTAACATAACGGGGCGCTGTGGTTTCCGTCATCATGTGACCAGGTTTCTCTGTTGCGTCATCCTAGCAGTGATCAGAGTGTTGCGATCCTCCTCCGCAACACCAACAGTAAATAAAGAAACCTCCTGGTAACTGTGATTTTACGGGTTAATTGAGTCCGAAACAGAATCTTTAAACAAAATCTCATTGTAATGTAGTACTTCAAATGATATTTCATAGCACATAACATAATTTTAGATGGAAAAATTTTCCTGTCGCAAGTCTAGTAGCTGATCGAGTGGGTCCACACCTGGACAGGGTCCTCTTGACAAACTTGCTGGATCCTTGCATGGCAAAGTCTTCTGTAAGAGTGGAGTCAGAGGCTTGTGGATCCAAGTATTCAGAGTCAGGGTCGATAACAGCCTCAGGAACAATACAGACAATACAGAATCATAAACGATATACCAGGCAAAGTCGGGGCAGGCAGTAAACAATCAGAAAACGGGGAATAGACCAAGATCAGCACACAGGAAAGAAAGACAAGATCTGGGGTATTGGGTTGTATAAAAATGTTATGTATATCTGTATCATACTTAAAAACAAAAACTTCCCAGCGCTGGAGAGAACTCAGAGTGGAAGGCCTGTGATTGGATGCTGAGGTTGTTTTGGTGGTTCTTGATAGGTAAGTTACACTAGACTTGATAAAGCATCTGCTGAAAATCATTTGAAATTTATGTAAGCGCATCATAAATAGAATGCGGTAACAGTTTCTTTTAGAGATTTGTCTCGGCGCTCATTTCCCATGTAAGTTAGAATCACTGATTATAATGACTGTATAGAGGGTGTAACATTGGTACTGCTTTGTTTCACAGAACTCTTTGACTGCGTTGCTTAAGCTATGTATGTGTGGGGCGGAGCTATCAAAGGGGCAAGACCCTTTTGGGGTTAGGGGCATGTTTGTTTTGGTGATTTCAAATATAAACATTGGCTTCCAGAAATTGCATACCATGCCTTTAAATTAAATAACAGGCCACTCGCATTTAAGAGGCCTAAAATTTCTAACATTACCAACCTAAAACATAAGATTCAAGCTGAACAGCAAAGAGGAGAGTAGAGGCACATTAGGCTCAGAGTATTTTTTTTCCCATCTTTACATACTTTTTTCTTTCTCTGCTTTTAAGACTTAACATTGATGATTGTACGAAAAAGAAAAAAGTAACAAACAAATTACTCACATAATGAGAGATATTCAAGTGCCCTTGGCAATGTTTTTTCGTTCTCTCTTTGGGATAAATCAAAACTCTAATAAAAATCCACTTACGGTTGTTTCTTGAACTTGTGGGAATGAAGACTGCTAGTATCCCATGAAAAAAAAGAAGGTTGTCCACTCACTTGGCTTTCTAAATTTTCATTGCCAAATATTTGATTGAATTAATGGTAAATTGTCTTCCTCTTTAAAACAAGGTGCACAGCTCCACCTCCAGGCGGGACAGAGAAATGACCCCTCACACGGGATCTGCAACACTCATTGAACACAGGAGGGCAGAAGAGGTACACTTTTAATGCTTGTGATGTATGTTAACTTACCATGTCCCAAAGCTAAAGAACATAAATGTTGTTCAAAAAGCAACGCTAATTTTATTACCATCCTCTTTCGAAAGAAGATTGCACTTTGCCTTTATGTTTCTTCAAAGCTGACGGTTAAAACATTTCTTAAATTTAAGCCAAAAGATGAGTATTTAAACAGACTGTCCCAATTTCAACTGTCTATTCAGTGAGTTACATATGACCTGCAGTCTCAGATCAGCCATGCCTCAGGAGAACAACACTATAAGACCATTCATCTCTCCATCTGTGTATTATTTTAATCCAAATAAAGTCAATTGAATTTGATACATCATGACACTCAATAACAGGAATGCAAGTTTTCATTTTTTAAGAGAGGGTTTGGCAGGCGACGTGATGAGATTTCCATATGGAAGTCCAGCTTTAAGACCGAACGAGATATTATTCAAACAATAGGAGATTGTGGTTAATTCATATAATTAAATTAACTTGCTTTTAGTTTTTTAATCATGCTCTGGACTCCAACCAATCAAATATTTCACATGTCTGACTCATGAAAAAAAAATCAACTAATTTAAGAAAATGCCTGAATCCCGTTTTTTTGTTTTATGTTCACAAAACCAGTTAAGCGAATTGAAAACATGTGTTTGGTAAACTGCTCTGCCTAATTTCTAACAGGCAATTTACTTATCGTGAAATGAGGAAAACATGCGCTTCTTCTTAATAACACAGCATATAATACTACATTGAATTCTGCCAACTGTCTTAAAATACCCAATAATTATTTTGGAGTAGGAAATAAGGTTATAAATTCTACAGCTTTTTGTCATGTCTGCAAAATAGAGCTGCACAACAAAATGTAAATTCCTCTAGCCTAGACCACCTGTGCAAACACTTACGTATCTGCTAGTATTCCTACCAAGAGCGAATAATCCTGACTGGCTTTATTTGCATGGGCAAATTTCTGCCATCGCATTGAAATCACAAGTGGCAACAATTCCAACTTTATATCTCTCGGAAGATCTATACTAATCCAACTCGCGAGGAGATAAAAACAGAACAGACCTGAGGGAGAAACCTTGATCAAGCACCATGTTCTCATTTTGTTTTATTATAAAAGAACCTGGTCATATTTTTCTTGTAAAAACAAGTAAAATTCATGTAAAGTGTTTTGTGAACTATAAAACGCCTTTATCTGAAGTCCACAATGGGAGCTAAATCATCTAGATTTAGTGATGGGAAATACCTTAAAGTGAGACACAAGTTCTTTAAGGTCAAGTTCCGAAGACTACATAAACCACAGGTGGCAGTTCACAAATCCTTGCAAATCATGATAGTATCACTGATGGATCTGTCAAGGCTTTAGTCAGTGTCAAAGGTGAGCGGAGTGACATCTACGCCACTGTCCCTACATTCCATATACAGTAGGTTGGCTATATATGGCTAACTACCTTACTCACACTAGGATGCAGACAGCCAAAGGAGCAGAAGTGGTTTCCAGATGTTGACACAGACAGACAGTAATTGGAGTTTGTGATGGTTTCCAGCTGCCATGGAACACAGCCAGTGAATTCTCCAAAGGGAGTGAATGTTCTGTGCCATAACTCACACAGCAAGGTTTACAATAATAATAATAACATACTTTGCCATCTTGTGGGGAAAAAATGACATAGTGATTGCATTTTTTTTTTTTTTGATGATTGCACCTAAATCTCTGGAGAAATGTACAAACAAGAGATTATAGTGCTGTCCAGAACAGCATCCATATCAATAACGCTTTTTGGCCCAAGGACTGCCAAATTTTAATGCAGCACAAATTGTAATCCTATCACAAGTCTCAGCATGCTTGAAACATAGATTTTTATTTCACACTGTATATATATATTAAGGTATACAATTTATCAATACGTGCGTTCAAGTAGTTGATAGTCTTGAGTTGAACCCTTGGCCTTGGCTTGCTATACTCTTACAGGAGCTATGGGAACCCCAGTACATATTACTGGCTGTACTTTCACAATAATTCACATTTAAGATAATATATAATATTTAATGACATGTGCAAACACATTTTTTAAGTAAATGTTGCAAAGAAAAGCAGATCTTCTCCAAATGCTACATTCAAATATTTAATGTCATTATATTTTGCTTTTGGTCCAATATTTGAAGTTGTTTAGGAAAAAACACCACGGATGTTCTCTCCAGTGGTTTCTGAAAAGCATCTAGCATGACATCTTTGAAAACACATCTGCTGTTTGCTTGTCAAGTGACCATAAGCGACTATTTGTGTAAGATTCCCCAACGGTCACAATGCCAAAAATTCTCCTCTTAACATCTACTAATGCACAAAAGAAAACAACAAGGCTGTATGACTGTTGTAGAGCACACAGGGAGGGCAGGTTTAAAGTAGTTCATCTGCAATAATACAGTATTAAAAGTGTCACTGACACCACTGTAAGATCTGATAAAATGACAATATTATTTGGCGTGCTCCTCACGTCATTGCAAACATTTCTTTAAACCTCTTTCCATAAATAAAAAACTAAAGTTAGTAAGGACTTTTATCTTATAATTTGTATTTTTATTGTCATAAAAAAACCCTCTAAATTCTATAACAAAACAATTGAGAGACAGACTTAGAATTGCAAAATAGAACAGCAAGCTTTAAATGTAGAACTGTGAGATTTTAATTTAGAATTGCAATGGGAATAAAATCACAGTTGTGATATAAAAAGTTAAACATATAGTCAAAAAGAAAGGAAGAAAGAAAAATGCCCAATTATTTCACTATTGTTAAACAAATTACCTTTATCTTATTTTGTTTTATTACATTTTTTACAATATTTTTAATCCTTTTTTTTCATGACAGAAATAGGCTTATTTTCATTTCAGATTTTTCCCCTTTGAAATAATTTTTTCAGGAACAATTATTATGTTTATGCAGGTATAAATAAATTGCATTTCTAATATTCACCAAAGCAGCATTACTAAATTTAAACACAGCTCAAAGACTCACCAGACATGCTATATTTCATCATATTTCATGTAGTCATTTGACACAATGTGACGTAAACCTGAAATGAATAAACACTTCTAGTAGCACTACACCTTCTAATCTGGCCTACTTTTCTTTGCATGAGCACGGGGCCTTCACGATTAATGCTGTACCTCTAAATTAATCACAAAAACCTGCGTTGTATCCTTACACTGGCAGTTTGAGGGGCAATGGTTGGAAACCCTTAACACTGACATAGACCAGATGTTGGCAACATCCCCAGTTTTACTCTAAATGAAATGGCGGCAAACAGCCAACAACCTGAGCTGCTTTCACTATGAAATTATATGTTTACAATAATGTGCTATTGCTGGGGCACAGGAGTGCAGTTTCTCAAGGAGCGGGAAAATGAAACCAGCTGTGAATAGTCAGGAACAGTTTGGGTACGGATAAAAAAATCTGACGTTCTGACGGGCAGACAGAAGACTCTTTTCATCAATGTGGCAAAGCTTTGGATCTTTAGGGTTTCAGTTTACATCTTTTATTTGTTTGCTTGTTGCAGTCCTTATTGTTTTTCTTATGCACTTTCATGGCCAGCATTCTCAAAGTTATATCTTGGGTTTAATACAAATTAACTTGGCCCTTGCTTTCTTAAAGTAAAAATAAAGCAAAAATCATGGTGAATGAAGTGAGTTTAAAAGCATTTAAAAAGCTTACATTTTTATACTAAAAAAAAATTCTCATGTATTACTTTTTGTTATTATTACTATTATTAATAATAATTATTATTATTTAAACTTAAATAACATTCCCTCAATTTTTATTATAAATGCAAAATATCTGTGTAAATGGGAACAATTTTTGAGTATTTACAAACAAACATTTGAAGCTTTTAAACAAACAATAATGTTAGGGTTATTTAAGCTCTATAGTCCTCCATTGTCACTTTTAAGGTTGTTTAAGGTTTTAGGCATTACGTTGTCAATCCACCCAAGTTAGATATAGCTTTAAACAAAACAGCTAAATAAGCTATTTTAATAAACATTCACACTAAAATTGTGTTAACATGTTTACATCTTGAGGCTATGTTATTGAAACAGAGAGTTTAAAGGCATAGTTCACATAAAAATTAGACTGCCATAGAAGAGAACAGTTTAATAAAGTCATTATTATTAGGCACAAAAAAGGTTTGTAGCTCCTTGTAGCTTCATAAAACTGCGGTTGAACCACTGACACCATGTTAATTACTTTAACGATGTCTTTACTATCTTTCTGGGCTTGGTAATGTTTCAGTTGCATTGCTGTCTATGCAGAATCATAAAGCTCACAGATTCCATCAAAAAGATCTTCATTTGTGTTCTGAGGATGAACAAAGGTCTTATGAGTTTGGAAGACCATGAGGGGGAGTAATTAATGACAGAATTTTCATTTTTAAGGTGAACTCTATTTTTACAGATCGAGCTCATTCACTTCTGTTACAAGTAGCTCACTGGAAGCCAGACCTTTGCTTTTCTAAAAACAAAAGTCAAGTACATTCTGCGGCGATCAAAAGTTACACCACAAATGCTGTGCAATGAGCTCAACTTGTAATGAACCTCGGATATTTCTTTGATGTTGCTATAAAAAAAAAGTACACAGAAAAAAAAACCCTAGAGTGTTATATAATATATCTGCTCAGAGAGCTTTTGAATCCAAAACAATAAAGAGAAAAAGAACTTGCTGCCCTGAAGTAAAGAGGATCAAATAAAATCAACTCTCATCACTGTGATGGAAGCTAAGCAACATAAACAGTAACGTATTACTTTCTGCCATTTCTGACTTCAGTGGCATTACATAATGTCACAGTCATCCAGCGTTTCACATTCAATTAATAACAGAGCGACTGAGGGTCAGTTTGCTTCTAGCGATCGAGTGTTAAGTGCTTTGCTCAATGCTAGTGATCTCTCAGTCGCTTCTTCCTAGCACTGAAGACACATCTGGAGTGCTTGCAGCCTGTGTACTTGCACTCATTGATTTTCCAGATCATATCGAGTGGCCACCGTACAGTCATCCTAAAAACAAGCGAGTCTCATGAAAAGCTTGGAGAGCGAGGTGTTTCCAAAACAAAACAGACATGCGACACTAACGTAACAGTGTAGTTATAATGTTTTAAGAGCTGTGCCGTAGGAAAAATGTCTCACCTCGGCGTCTGAGGACCTAACCTTTCAGATCCTCTCTGTATGTTTGGAAAGAGAGAGCCGGAGAAGGAGACTTGCGTGCTTTGCTCCAAGCCTTGAGTTAGCCTCACTAATTACTGGGAATAAAAGCGCCTTTTTACTAACCAGTAACCTGAGTGCTCTGCTGGGAGAGCTTTCCTGTAAGGAGCTCTCGGGAAGAGTCGCTGCAGAGAAACAAGGCACGAGAAAAGAAAAGTTACAGGAAAGTTAATCTCAAGTTCAAGTCGCTGTGTCTTATAGTACGAGGATAAGAGGGACAGTGTGATTGATGGGGCTTTTAGAAGTAGTTTCCTTACGTAAGCAGACTGCTGAAAGGATGAAAGATCGAAGAGTTTTGTAGGGTTTTGAAGATCTGAGGGAGGAATATTGTAAAATATTGTAAAATGTTTTTTTACGAAACATTAATATTAAATAGTTTATTTAATAATAACAAGTATTAGCTTAATTCATAATTACGGTAATAAATCTATATTAATAATAATAATAATAAAAATAATAAAATATGTTCCCCCCCCCCATTATTTAACAATCAATTATTGGAATAAATATTTAAAATTTTTAATAAAAACAAAATAAAAATAATCAAATACAAAATATATTATTATTATTATTATATAAATGAATAATCAATCTAATAAATATATATTATGACAATATATAATCTAACATATTATTAGATAATAAGGTCTATTTATTAGCTTAATAATTATTTTAAAAATAATATTTGTCATTTATTTAACAGGATTTAACATTCCATGATTGGAAAAATGTATTTTAAAATATTAATTATTATTAAAATATTATTATTATTTGACTGTAAGCTTGAAAACTTGTAAACATTGAGCTTTACTTGTAATGAAACCAGGATATTACTTTAAAAATGTTGATCATGAAAATAATATTACAAAAATAAAATAATAATAATAATAATAGAAATGCATAACCTGAAGTCCTAAAATAATGCATTATTTAATATACTAATGGTGTGTTATCAAATAATAATATTTCTTATTTATAAGTAAATATATAACATGTACCAATATTGTAAAGTTTATAATAATGCTGTATATTACAGTTCATATATAAATATACAAATTAAGTACATCAAATATACAGTATATATAAATAATTTAACTATAGGACTAATCTTATACAAATCCTGTCAGTCAGTCAGGATTATACCCATATCATAAAACTCTGACGATCAACAAGCTTTATGCTATCAAACACAGCCAATTTCATTTCTGTGATGAACATGCACCTTTCAAATATATTCCTCTTCACTCACTATCTGTGCTATAAAACATGGGATTTTTAAGCATTCGATCCCTACAAATAAAGATTTCCCCGAGGACAGAGAGACAGTATCTGCTCTGGTGAGCGAGCGTGTTTTAAAACCCTTATCACGTCGTCCTCAAAACACTAACAGCTTCATTCGCTATCCAAATTGCTGCAAGTCAGGCTGTCACCGTAGCAACCGCAGCTGCTACCCTGCCAGTTGCCAATCATAAAGAATAGCATCCTTTGCGTCCTGCGACATATATGCACACTGTGAAGCGCAACCCAAATAGTAAGTGGTGCTTTGAGGAATAATAGTAGATGGGAGGGAGTCGAGAGGGAGGGGAGGCTACATTCAAGCTGAGGTAATTACAGGCAGATGGAGAGGAAGTGATTTGCTATAGAATATTTCTGCTTTCTACAGGGATTTTCAATCAGTTTGATGCAATATGTGTATGCAGGAGGACTCACGTAGCCCTGTTTCTGTGCAAACCCTCAAGCATTTCAGCCTAGAGAAAAAACAAATAATGAGAGGCTACGGGTCAAAATCATTTTGTAAAAACTGTAAGCACTTTGACTATCTGCAGTTAATTTTACTGAAATTGTTCCTTTATTTAGACACATTTCTTGACTGTTTATTTCATACTGTAATAAATAAATAAATGCAATTAATTATTAATTTATACTTCTTGACTCACGGTATAACTTCACATACTGGAAAAACTAAAGATTATATATATAATTAAATTATAATATTATAGATACTTGCTGACTCTGTTTATGTCATACTGCAAAACTAAACAAATATATTAGAGATACTTTTTGACTAGATTCATACTTGTTATTCAACAAATAAATAAATAACAAATCATCATAATTAATTAAATGATTAATTTATAGATACTTTCTGAATCTGTTTATTGCAAACTGCAAAACAAATAAAAAATTATTAAATTATTAAAAATTGATTAAATCAATTTATAGATACTTTCTGACTGTTTGTTTCATACTGCTATAAATAAATAAGCAAATGTAATTAATTATTAATTTATACTTCTTGACTCACTATTTAATTTCATACAGCAATATATATATATATATATAGAGAGAGAGAGAGAGAGAGAGAGAGAGAGAGAGAGAGAGAGAGAGAAAGAGAGATACTCTATATAACTTTAGAGAACTTCTTGACTCAGTTTATTTTCATAATTAAAATTATATTATTAATTTATATACTTTTATTATAGACTCTTTATAGACTCTTTTATTATTTAGTTTATTTTATTTATTATGTAGTTTATTTCATGCTACAAACACAAACAAATATTAAAGATAAATACAATAATTAATTTAAATAAATGTAATCATTAATTTATAGATCCCTCACTTTTTATTGCTTCCAGACTGTTTATTTTATACGACAAAACAAATAAATAATTAAAAAATTGAAAAATAAATATAAGAACATTAAATCGGTTAAATTAACCCTTTTGAAAATATGCTCAATATGTTGTAAAAATAATATTTTAAAAAAGGCATATCTTAAGTTAATATCTTTGAATGCCAAAATATGAAATTATTACTACATATTACTGTGTATTACAACATGTATTTCAAAGGGCACCTAAAATACTTAAACCAATTTAAAATATCTGTGTGTGCAATATTTGAAATAAATAAAAAAACTTTTTTTTTGTATGGAATTAAACATCGAACAAATGAGGATTACAATTTTTTTTCCTTCGTAATTGCTTGCTACAGTTTATTGGTCAGGGAGGTTATAGCGTCCATTTCATTCTAGCTGACATTTTATGTGAGAGGACGATCAAGATGTTGACAGCAAGCAGATCCAGTCAAGTACAGTTAGGAAATAGCAGATGACATTGGCTTGTTTATTTCTCTTTTTATAGGTATGTCAAGTCCTAACTCACATAATTAGGGGTAACATGGCTACGCTGTGAGCGACGCATAGCAGTAGTGCCACAGATGAGTCACGACAACACGATTCACACAAACAACCCTCGTTATCATCTGCACCCCATTACCTCTAATAGCCAGAGCCCTGTCATCTGTTTTCTATCTCAAAGCGCAATTATGACTTTTCAACAGAAATTACAGTCTCAAATTTTCCGCACAACACATAACATTGAGATGTGGCGGCGTAGCTGATGCAGTGCGCGTTCAACAGCCTGACTTCAGACATTTTATTCAAGCCAAGTGGAGCTCTGGAATATTTGGGCAGTTCACCCAGCTGCCATGGCAACAGGAATTTTACAGAGGCACAGGCCTATGGTTAGATGCTTTTCACTTCGCCTTCACCAACCAACGGCTGGGATTCGGGCCAATCCGTTTATCTCTACTGTGCAGCGTTGTAATAATGCAATGAGAGGGACTGTATGAGGTGTAGAGCTTGATGAGCAGGGATTCCCTGTCCTAAACTGCACACTGACACCAATTACAGGTACAGTATGTTTAATGTAGCTTGAGGATGCATTTACTTGATCAAATATTATTACAATCCAAAATAACTATATTCTATCTTAATATGTTTCACAATGTCATTTTAAGCTAACTTTAATATATTTTAAAAGTAAAAGCTGAATTTTCAACAGTCTTTGCTACTCATTAAGCATGTATGTTTTCAATATATTAATAAGATTTAAGATTATTTGAAATTTAACATAATTTAAGATTTTAAGCTTAATTGCAGTGCTGTCAAATGATGAATCGTGATAAATCATATCCTTAAAAAGCTTTCTAATATGTGTACTATGTATATTTATTATGCATATCACTACAAACACATAAGAGTATATATTTTGAAAATCACAAACACCATAATATATATATATATATATTTGCACACACACTATAGAGAGAGAGAGAGAGTGTGCATATATATTTATATTACACAGATATGTATATGTAATGTAATTATATTTAAACAATTTTTTTTCTTAAATATATACATAAAATAATATATACATAAATATATACATGCATGAAATTAATTGTGACAGCATTAATTGTTTGATAAAGTTTCAAAAAACAATTATTGCATAAGTGCTGATTAAAAGTATTTCTTTTTGACAAAAAACAACTCACTGATCCCAACTTTTGAATGACAGTGTACAACTTAAATATTCTAAAATATTCAAAAAATATTCAAAAAAGTTTGCTCACTGTCACTAGAATATCAACAACTATTCAAAAAAGGCAAAGACACTGAAGTGAGCTCTCGATAAATTCATTTATTATTTTTTTGCACAATGAATGACATGAACAAGATCAACTGTATTTTAAGTGCCCAGTACTGCTCACCGGAGATGGCTGCACAAATGAGCTTTTACAGTAAGAAAAAGAAGAAATAAAAAAATAAAACTACAAGATCATGAACGGCAAACATGACCAAACACATGCAAGCTTATATGTATGTACATATGTACAGGCTAGTACTTGTATTTATAAACATGTCTGTATACACAGTTACACAAAACATGAATGTGTATACATACATTCTATGTACAATGCATATGTTTGTGTATATCAGTATTTATTCTTTTCTATATACGTCCATTATTTGCTGTTTTTAATATCCATACAATGTACAAAATGCTTTATGAATTTAAAATCCATTACAAAAAAACATATCAAACCATGTATAAGATCTTATTCAAATCGAAATTCAATACTTCTCCACTTCTTCAAAATTTGTATGCATACAATCAAATAGAGCATGCAGATACAGAAATCAAGCTGGTCGTAACACCATATGTATGAATTTAGAGAGCGATAAGAGCTTCTGTTGTGTCCTTGTTAGGAATATTACTTTCGATTAACACTTCACTTGTATTATAACTTCATTAATAGCAATACAAACTAAAATACGACACTACGTTTGAGTGGATGACATTCTCTCGGTGACCTCCGTAATGTTTACTCGACACAAAGTCGCTTAGGAGCAGGAACATAAAAAAATACACTGAACTTCACAAGGCACCACTTATCAGCTGGTGGAGAAAATATATCTGGCATTTAAAAATCATAGAAGCCGAGCAAATTTGAGCTGCCAGGCCTTGTTACCAAAGCCACGTTTGACTAACCTATTATAATCATGTTTCGGAAAACTGCTACGGTGTACATTTTGTTCGAAAACATAGCTTTCGGTGCTTAAAGCACTAATAAAAGGTCAAAATTTTTGGCAATGTTCGCAGTTGTTTAGCGCGAATGGACGCATACAAAAAGGTCCAGTACAACTGGTTGAGGCAAATAGCTGCCGGCATATATTGTTTCTTTTAGCTTCAATGCACTGCGAGTTATCACCAGGACAGAATGCTTCATGGCGTCGTCTTCGCTCATTCTACGCGTCCTGCTTTGGACAACCATGCAACATATTGACATGATTCTTAGGCATGATTCACGCAGCTATACAGATGGTAGACTATTTACAGGGGACTGCAACTCGTCGAAATGAACATTTGATTAAGGCTGCGCTGCTTCGAGGCTGATTGTCCTCCCCTAGACAGTCGCAAAAGAAATGATAGTCAGTTTTAGCACTGTTCAGACTTCAGATTTCAGTAAGACCACTTCATTTAACAGAAAGCTTACGAAGGAGCTGATGCTAGAAAGTTATGCGTCAGTGGATTCACAGCAATAACCTGATGCATAGTAAATAAGCATGTATTTATGTCAAAATCCCTGCATGGGTTTAGTTTGAGAGATATTTTGAGCGTCTTCAGGTGCACTAGATGTGGTGTCTGGTCACTGAACTGTATATAAATGTATTTATAGAGTTCAAGCGAAGCCTGTTATATTGTAGAAGGTGTACCGAAATGATAAAACAGGGCAGCATGTACATGTACATTCTAGACTGATATCTTGCCGTTACTGTATGTGTTCTAGTACCTGAACATGTTATGGATTTATAGACAAACATAAGGCACATATATGAAAAAACTAACAAGTGGAAAGCTATTCAAATTAGGACCACATTCAAATCTATCCTGATTCCGAATAATCGCGTCGATCTAAAACAGCGTAGGATTAGTCTGATTAGTTTGTAATGTCCTATGCTCTGGACCATCACCTGAATAGTCTTCAGTGTACATTCGGGTCTATTTTTTTCAATCCAAGCGACAGACGAATCGACAAATAAGCACAGCACCACACCATTCATAGTAATATACACAATCAGCTAAACTGAAACCCATCTATTCTATGATACACGACTACACTGAAACTTTGGTCATGTGGACATCGAATACTGACAGGTATATAGACATACTATTATTGTTTTCGTTAACAAGAGCAGGCACATTCTCCAAAGAGACTTGAATAAGACCTTGATTTCCAGTCAGATCGTGAAAATATCATCCAGATGCTCAATATTACTTAAAGCGAAAAACCAACTCGGACACTGTGTACAACTTCAGCCCCACTCAAACTTGTTCCTACAAAAATGATAGAAAAGAAATAAGTGCTTTGTTGGTTTTAAATGCAACCGTAGCATTTTTCATTGACTACTGGGATGTGATGACCTGTGTCGTCAACAAGCCTTCGATCTGCAGTGATTCCACTTCGTTGAGATTACACGACTAAATATGTTTTGTTTTTCCATTCGAACAAGCTTTCTACTTCTATTTGGTTAAAACAGAACAAAAAAGAGAAAAAAAACATTTTTAAACTTTATATGGTTTTTGATTTGATATGCTGACAGTATAGGTAGATCTAAAATACTTGAAATGTTAGTAGAATATGCTTCTATGTACAGTGAACTGGTAGCCATCAAAACATCACTGAAAAGGGTTTCATCCAAAAGTATTGCCATTAGTTCATGCCTGAAACACACCTGAGCGCAGGCAAGCCCATGTAAGCGTGTGATAGCAGTGAGTTACCGGTGACCTGTTGTGGGAAACCAACCTTTGCCAGAAGATCTGTGCTTTGTGCTTGAGTGAAACGAAAAAAACGTGAAAGAAAAAAAGTGCACAGTACTGTCATCGAAGTTCATTTACATGTGCTGGTAGATTATGGCTAAAGCCATAGTTTCAACATCCTCATGGTTATGGGCTTTGGGAGCACAAAAGTTCAGTTTGTCTCCTCGAGACCAATAAAAAAAAAAGTATGTGATAGAATCGTACAAATCGAAAGCGGAGCTTTTAGACCACAACCGTGATCCAAACTCTCAGCGAATGCCCATTAAAATGTGTCAGTAGAATTCAGATCAAAATAAACAAAAACGATACAAGGACCCAAGCACAAGGCTAACTCACAGTGCAGTCATGATTTCTCTAATGTGAGGTGAAATTCGCTTCTTCTCTCTTGTTTCCTCTTCCTTTGCGGTTTGGGCGCTCGATTTGGAGCTCTGGCTGAACTTTGTGCCAGTGCTTGCTTCCTTGCGAGGATTGCGTGTTGGATTGGGATCTGGCCATGTTTACCACTGACTCTATGGCATCTGTGATGGAGTCGTGATTGGAGAACTCAAGTTGAGCAGGAACCAGACCGGTGTGAAGGTTTTTCTTCCCAGGAAGATCCACACACTTTTCCAGTACTGGCATCTGACCAAGTAATCCCTCCTCGAGAGAAAGCGGCTGTTTCCTCGGCCTCCCTCTTCGTCTCTTCACCATGTTATTCCCCGTCTTGGCCTGCCTCTGAAGCCTCTTGACTTTCAAAATCTTGTTGACGTGATCCAGGTTCTTCTTGGTGGTGAGGATCTTGGAGAAGGCACACAATTTTCGCATGTCGCACTGGATCTCGTCCACTTCTTTGTGCTTGTGCCTCCTCTTGTAGGAACTGGGGTCTAAAGAGGAAAGGACAAAATAAATCAAAGAGAATGACAAGCTGCAGCTTATTCAGAAACAGTTCTGCTTTAAAATACAATAGAACTTAATGACTGACTGTTTGGTTTCAGTTAGGGTTTTTTGCTTCTGGAATGACAAAAAAAAACATTACTCACTTTCATGTTGTTCCAAACCTGTAAAAACTCAAGGAACATAAATGAATATATTTTTGATTAAATCCAAGAAAATTTCTGATCATACTGCCTTTCTGGGTCTTAAGCATTTGAGTTGTTTTGCTGTCTACAGAGGGACAGAAATATCTTAATTTGTGTTCCTGAGATGAACAAACGTCCTGCAGGTTTGGAACAACATGAGGACGAGTAATGAATGACAGAATTTTCCTTTTTGTATGAACTCTCATTTTAAGACTGATTATTGGACTGCACTGATAATGCCTGTCTTTAAAAAGTCATTAAAAAGTCCTTTTGCAAAAAACTTTTAAAAAATAATTTATTATTACAATTATCATTTGGCATTAGAATTGCATTTCTTTGTTCCAAACATTTAGTCCCTAAAAGTACTAAAAGAATCATTAACGGAACTGGAATCGCTAAAGAGGAATCAAAACTGGAATAATGAAATTCTTTATGGTTCCCATCCCTGGCTACAATGAGACACTGATTGTGAAAAATGTGCTAAGCCAGTCTGGTAAACATTTGGCCAGTCGTTTGTTATAATATAATTGATTCGCACATCATCTTGCTAGCTGAAGCAATGATATTTCTAAAGTAAACTCAAGACCCCAGAGTGAGTCATGACGTATGCAGCCAGACCGAGAGACAAACTTTCTTCAGTGCTTAATGATGTGACAATCCAATGTGTCAACACTTTAATTTGTATTAGCTGGTGTATAAATATTCCTGTATATACAGATCTGATAGCAATTGATACAGCCAAGCTTGTTGAGTCATGCCGTTTATCATTATCGGCTGTCAGTCTAACAGAGCGAAGCGTTAATAAGCGAACACGTGAAAAATGCCCCACGAGAGGAGAAGCTTGTGAAGCAACAGCTCACTTAACACTTGACATGTGGATAACTGCATCCATGCACATAATAAGGAAACATCAGGAACCTCCCACTTATCAGTGAATATAGTCGGTGCTCGCATTCGCAATGAATAGATGCGTCTGTAAATGCGAGTAATAAACTATGAGGGCTCAGATACATTTGTGATTAATTTACTGCCTCTACACTTCACGTTGGAGCTTTGGAAGGAAGCCCAGACCAGAGGAAATGCTGGGTTTCTGGCAGCCTTGTTTGAAATGAGTTCAGACAGCCTAAAATGTGTGTTCCACATCTAAGATCTCTCCTGCACTCTTTTCATATCTCTGGAGAGGTCTCTTTTTCTCGTTTCTTGTTGATTGCCACTCCATCTGGTAGGTTTCCATGAAAACAAACAAGAGCTGTAATTGTGGAAGATGTTCGAGATCGGGGGCGTTCTATGCATTTCCAGGTTTCTCTTAATACTGTCTTAAGAGTGCACCTGCGCAGACCCAAAAACAGGATATGCACCATAATAATTCATAATCCATCATCAATTCTCTTGTTTAGCATTTAAGCGCATTGCTAAATCAAACAGCAACCACACTTTCCAAACAACGCATTTCAGTTTTAGCAGTGAATTTTATTCAATTAGAGCTCACCAAGTTAAAACAAAACAATCAAAAAATGGGTGCATGGGTCACTAACCAGCTGTGCATGGGCTCCTTCAGCCCATTTGGTTTCAATAAAGAAAAATGTGTGCCTGACTAAACATGAGCTCTTCCCTCTCTGGCCTCAGTTTATCACTGGGAAACTTGCAGAGTCTTCCCAAGTGCCAACAAATCATTGGACAGAGACATTCATTTTCAAAGGGAGTGTCACAACTCATTTATTCCCTGAAATCTCTACCTGCATCCTGTGCACAATGTTTTCATTAGAGGCAGCAATTTATGGACTTGCCTCGCCGCTGTCCCCACAGCTCCGCTCTACACGGTAGTGGAGGCCTACTTCCTGTTGTCATGGCAACCGAATTCCACAGTTCAAAGGTAAGCGATTTACAAAAAAATACAGTGGTGTAAGATCACTTTTTTTGCCCCTGCAAATTCTCTAGTCGACTTTCATGGCAAGCTACTCATTTAATACACTAAAATCTATGTTAAGCAAATGCGAAAGCAGACCTGCTTGAAAAGCCATCATGCGCTGGCATTAGTAATGGTTTTAATAGGGGTTTTCTTGCTTTGCTGGAGTCTAGGTAGTTGAACAACTTATATGCAGTGTAAAGAAAGATGAAACACTATACCAGTACGATCAAAGGGAAATCCTTTGTGTAATTCCTGCGCTAGCAAATGAGCGGCATTAAGTTTTACATTAAAGCCTGCCTTACTTAAAGAGGGTTTAGAGAGTTAAAAGATCTGTACATTGAGAGCCCCGTCAGAATTTCAATCTGTACCATATGTGCTCACTGATGTATGATGAATTACTTTCAAAAGCCTGTCAGAGGGGGATGTTTTTAATGAAGACGATTATTTAGCATTTTGCATCACCTTATTGTTTGTGGAATGTACCTATGAGAACCCAGACATACTGTAATTAATTGCTATAATTAAAATCATGTGTTCAATCTATACCCACACATGCATACATGTTACATTGATTGTTTTGTAGCTTTGATTGGGACAGAGTAAAGTTAAGCAACATGATATAATGCTTTTATGAAAAAACATCTGCTCCAAACTAGACACTCCCATCCCAATGATTAATAGCCTTATTCTAAAAAAGGTGCTGTCGTCATGCCATGAATCCGTAGCAAATAGAACTAATTAATCGTAAATGAGATGTGACCTTAAATGCAAATTTGAGCATATAAAACCCCCATTTTGCTGCAATTTATTGCATGCTAGCTACAGTGCCACTGGCAAAAAATGTGACTGCCATAAAAAAGCAATTCTGTCAAAACATGCTTATCTAAATCTGTTCTTTGAAATCAACACAGATGTACACTTAGGTGGGATGTATGTCATATTTCTCTGTTTAAGTACAACAAACTAGCTCTTTGAAGCATTGAGTTAATTCATGGAGGTGGGTGGTAGCAGGCAGAATGTGAGTCATCCTCATAGTTCCCCTAGGGGAGTGAAAATGTAATCTAACTGTGCCTAGGGCTTGCAATTCCCCTTCAGTGGAGTAGACTGGATTCATTAAACCTCTGGCTTCTCTCCAGCTCTTTTAACAAGAGGCAAGGTTTTTTATTGCATGTCTGTAGAATATAAATCAAAACGTGTGAATAATATATCTCTAAGAAAAAAACCATTGGCAGGCAGGGGTGAAAAGGGAGGAAAGAGAAATTTGTGAATTATAGTTGTCTCCATCCATGCATTACACTTTGCTTGCCAGATGTACTGAGAACACCATACAAAGTGTTCAAAAAGCAAGCACATTTGTACTTAAAAGCAGAACACAATTTAATTTGTATCCAACTAATCACTGCATGGCAAACCAAAACAAAGCCTGAATCAATGTCTCATATTGATCATACATTTGTATACATAAAATCTATACACACAAATATATATATATATATATATTATTTATTTTACCTGCTATAGCTGTGTTGGAGCACTGGTATATCTGCTCAGCTCTCTGTTCTCTGCCTCCTTGAAAAGATGCCATGCTTCCTTCTCTGTATGCTGCAAAGTCCTCCAAGCCATGCCTCCTGATGTGAACACTAGAGTCATCATCCCCTAAGTGCTGCCCCTTGAACAGGTCCAGCGACTGGTCCTGGCATGCTCGCAGGCGCTCGTGCGGTTGTCTAGTGCAGATGTTCAGGAAGTTGTTCAGTGTCTCTCCTCGAATGCGTTTACAATGCTGAGAGTCAGATAAGGATAATGACGAGAGAGTGTCTACTTCAAAGTAGTTCCTGGAAGCTTTTGGTGAAGCATCTGTGCTTTGCTTGCCTCTTTGCTTGTCCTTCAGTTTGGACAGAGAGTTCTTCTCGAGTCTCTCGTTCAAGAGGTTGAGGAAGGCAGGACTCTGGGTTCCACTGAAAAGCCCGCCAAGGTCCTCCCTCTGTGGGATGTATTGATCCTCTTTGTGTTTGTACTTGTGCTTGTGCTTGCGTTTGTGGAGACAGACACTTTCCATACAGCTGCTTGAAGGGTGATGGGAGTCACTCATTCTAGATGAAGGCATCTCATGTGGCATATTCTTCGCTCGATGTCTACTAGGAGCAGCAAGACCAGAGGACACACCAGGGTGGAACTTTGGTGGAGGGACTGGTGGCCTCATGAGAGGAGAGGCTGAAGGTCCAAGTGCGTGAGATAAGTACAAGGGTGAAGCGTACTGACCGTAATAGCCCATGTTTACCATACTTGTGGGCAGAGGCATGGATGTGTAAGGCATCGCGTAGGGTGCATAGTAATTGCCACCAGGCACTGGGCAGCCAAACCCTTGAATAAAAGGCATCTTTGATATTGGCTCATTTGACTTGGCTGGCCGACCACGCCTCCTCTTTGACTTATCAGAGCTCCTGCGAAGGTAGTGCACAGGGTCGTAGGGATAGTATGGCATAGGATAGCATTGATCAAAGTTGAGACGGAATATGCTGGGATAGGAATTCTCATGGTAGAACTTGTAGCTGCGGTGGGAGATTCGGAAGAGCTGGAATTTGCTAACCAGCTCTTCCAGGTCAGCCATAAACTGCAGGTCGTCCCGGCTCTGGAGGGCCTTGCGTTTCCTCCGATGTTTCTGCTTTTTCAGGCTCTCCTGAGCAAAGAAATTTTCCACAGCGACTCCAGTCATGCGCTTTTGGTAGTGCCCCCTTGCTGCTTTACTCTTTGCCTCTAAAACAGCGGTCTCAGCGGCATCAAAACTGCAAAGATCAAATGAGTATCTCCTGCGGGACGCCGGGCCCTTTTCGGTCTGGTCTGATGTGCTGTTGTTGTCGGTGCCAATTCCACTATCGCTAGGGATTGTCTCTTCACTGTGGGACTCGCTAACTGGAGATAGGGTGACTTCTTTGATTGAAGCCACTTCAGACAGGTGGGATGGTGAGTTGGCCATTAGTCTCGGGGGAGACAGCTTCCAGTTACTACTAAGCAAGCCCTTATGCGCTTTCGTGGGCAATGCACTGATAGGCTGTAGATTTGGCATTGTCTTCAGGTCATGCTGGCTGGTATCCGTGGTGGCAGGGTGAGCTGTCCCACCTGCTGCAGAGTGAGAAGAAAGAGAATGCATGACCCTGGGAGAAGGCATTCCGGTTGTGGATGATGTATTAGAAGGCACTAGAGGGTTCTCAAATGGACCGGAAATAGGCAACGGGTGCTTATCACTGGCTTTGTGCTCATTCTGCTGGGTATGAAGATCGCTTCTGGGCTTCCTTCCCCGCTTTTTGCCTATGTAAATAGTTCCACGCTTGCTGACATTGATTTGCTTGCCAAAACGGGCCTCGATTGTCGATGCCACAGTCGACATGGCATTTGAAACGGGAACACTGGACTTCAAGGCAAGATTGCCAGGACTAGAAGTGGTCAAAAGCTCATTCAAAAAGCTTTGCATTTTAACCAATTTCATTTTCTTAGTTGCCCTCTTTTTAAGGACACCTTCTTGACCTGCTTTCTTGAGTTTTAACTGCTGTGCAGGAGGGGATTTGTTGAAGGCCAACTGCACCAATTTTGATATATTATGCTTCTTTCTCCTTTTTGAAGCACTGGATGAATCTTGGGCGATTGGGCTAATGGGACTTGTTGCAGATCCTTCGTGAATTGTCTCCACTGTAAGTAATGGCTGTTTTTTGGGCCGGCCACGTTTCTTCTTGACTGGAGTAATGACAGTCAAACTGTTTGTGTTTGTGTAGAGCGGGCTGGATGGGGTAATAGGGAAGGCAGAGGGTGGCTCTTCAATGGACAGAGATTGATTCAAGTCTTTATGAGGAGGGGAGTTCTGGGACTTTAAATAAGACCACCTGTCTTTGACCTTTGATTGCCGACCCTCTGTTTGCTTGTCAATCACTGATCTTTGTCTCCCAGCTGGTGTTTTCCTCTGCCTATTCTGAAACATCTCAACATCATCAGTCATCGTCTCAGCAATGTCTTCCTCACTCTCCCGTAAATTTACACCAAATTGTTTTGGTGCACTGAATTCTATTTTCTTTGTAATTTTAGGTTTTGTGCTCCCTTGGTCAGTTTTATCTGTCTTCTCAGCTTGCTTTGTGGTTTGTGCATCAGATAGCAAGTTGTTATCGTCTCCTATTTTTCTGTTTCTTCGCTTTTTACTTCTAGCTTCATCTGCATGATGAGTGCCACAGCTTGATATCTTACTCTCCTCATTTGGTCTATTGCTTGCCTTCTCAGGCTCCTCTGCCTCAAATTCACTTTTAGAAGTGTTATATGCTTGCTTCTCCTTAGCATCTTGGTTTTCAGTATCTCTGTCCATCTTTTTGGTCCACTGAAGGCCTAAACTATTTGTGGTCTTGATTGGGTCTTTTCTTCCATATTTACGTTTGATGTTCCCAAAAACATGCTCAGTGACTTCCTGCAAACCTCTGTCTTTACTAAAAGAGAACAGACTTGAGTCAGCTGGTGGACTCATTACTGTATCAACTTGAGATGATGGTAGCGTGTCAGTGCTTGGGGAAGACATGGGAGAAGCAAAGAGACTTCCAGATGAACAGTCTGTGACCTTTTTAACTTGCGATTTTGGGAATGGGGTGTTGGGCTCTGACAAAGGGCTTTTGTTGGTGCACACTGATTCTCGTTTTGATTCTGGTTCTGTCCTGTGTTGTTCTTGGGAGGCTGCATCTTCCACAGTATCCAACGGCTTTGTCCAGTCAAGGTGGTGAATGTCACTGCTTTTAGACTCATGCTTTGGTTTTGCGTTATCCATCATCACACTGTCAGTTTTATCCACAAGTTTATAGTGCCTCTCGTAGGTCTGAAAATGAAAGACAAAAGAAATAATTTAGAAAATGGGACAAACATTATAAAACTATTCACATGCTTTTCATATTCTTGCACTAGGTAACTTGACAAAGAAACATTCACGCCCCATATAAAAAAAACTATAACTAGGAACCTACAAGTTGTTACTGATAACAACCACTGTTTTGCTGCCAAATTCTCAGCTTGTGGGCCACACCTACTGAAAGCATATAATACTGCGCACTATTGTGCAAGCCTCTAAGACTTGTGGTTTGGTCTGTTAGAAATAACGTATTGCAAGATCAGCACTTGATACTAGGATATGTTCTGTAAAGCCATCCTGTTTTCAAAGCCAACAGCTACAGGCGGTAATGAAGTTTAACCACAGTTTTGTTTTTCAGCAGGTCAACTTCCATTTCAGTGCTCTGCAGCTGAGGCTAAGACAGTCTATGCTGCGGTTTCAGATTAGTTTACATCTGGGGTCCCAGTGTTTTCAACAGGCTCAAAACAGGAAAGAGACAAAAAAACCCCGAATGCAAAATGCACTTTTAGAAAACACGGCTTGTACCCATTTATGTTACAGCATAAAATAAAAGATGAAAAACAAAGAAACTGATAAAAAAACACTGTGCAAGCGTCTTTAAATGTTTAAAGAGCTTTATAGAAAGTTGTAGGAATAAGTTGCTACTTTGGCACTTGCACATCTGATTACATCAGTAGAAGATAATTTAGTCTCCTGGAGTCTGGTTTGTTTGGGTCAAAGCACAGCGAATGAAAAGATTTCTTACATAAACCAAAGAAATGCATGGAAAGACAAATGTGGGAAAAGAGTTTAGAAGAGTTTATGTAAGTGCCCTTGAAAGATGACATCCTGGAGTGATGAAAGAACTATCTCCAAACAACAGTGAAAGTGAGATGAACTGAGCTGAACAAAATATAACAGAAAAAGAGATTGCACCTATGATGGCATGTCTTACTTGATGTAAAATTTAAGTCACTATGATTTAATAATGACTTAACTGATGATTGAAAGTCTTATATACAATATATCTAGATTTTGGGTGGTACTTGTTCTTGTAAAACTTGCCACCACACTGCAAGGGTGTTGCGGGCCATTTTCAGTACAGGCCTAAGTGGTTTCTAAGTTGTTCTAATGTGCTAATACATGTTAGCTAATACATGTGCTCTGACCTATTGAGCCTGGCAATGGGAACTCAAACCTGGCTTGTAACATTTTCCAATTCTGTTTCTCTCTCTCATCACCCCCTAATTTTCCTGTTCTCCACTGTTTTATTAATAGCAATGGCAAAAATGCATGGGGAAAAAAATCTAAAAAAGCAAAGGTTTATCTGGCAAAAGGACTGTAGTTTGGTTGTCTTTTGAATTTATTGCTCTTAAAACCAATTTGAGAACCACGGGAGCTACCTTTGACAGGTTAAATGACCGCAGACAATTATGCAGTCCATTGGCAAACCTTATAATGGTGACCTGCCAACCTCTCACACTATTTGGAAGCGCTTTTTTGTTCCTTCTCTAATCAGCCAAGAGTAATGCATCACGTAAGTCCTCAACAGCTCTTGAAAGAGCCAGGCAGGCAAGACTTTTATCTACCATGCACAGCCCTCACCTAAGATTTCCCAGCATGCTTTGGGAAGACATGCATGTGTGCGTGTGTGTTTCAGGAGTCAGTCCTCAGCCTAATCCTCTCCAATATCATTCAATCAGTAGTTTTTAATTAAAGGGAAGCAGACATTAATGAGGGATCACTCCTTTGCCAGCCCTGTCCTTTTTATTTCCCCCATCTGTGAGAAACTGCATCACCTTTCAGATTCCTAATCCTGTAATCCTATGAGGAATTTGCGGTCTCCCCGGCCCACAGGATACAGTCTCCGCTGTTGAATGCCAAGTCTCCTGGCCTCCCTTTAATTTGCCTAAATGGCATTATATTCCCCCCTGTCTCCAAAACAATATCTGAGGGATATGGCATAACCTCTGCATTGGGGATGTCAAAGCTATTCTACAAACTCACAGGGAAACTCAATATTAGATTAAGAGAGCAACAAGAAAGAGCTTTCTCAAAACCAGGAACTGTCTACTTCATCGTTTGCCTGTCATATTCAAGTCCTTTCACCAGAATAATTTAAACACAACATGTAAATAGGGTTTCCTTTTAAACAAAAAGTGTCAAACATGCAGTCAATATCAGAAAATGAAAGGAATGAAACCAGAGAGCTTGTTCAGCAATTGTTATGTTACAAATATGCCATTGCTTGGTGTAAATACACCGCCGAATATTGTGTCAATGTGTTGTCAGTGAGTCCCTCACCAGATTCTAGAAATCTCTGCAGTCATAAATGACTTATGAGTCCTCTAATGAGCACTTCCTATCTGTTGTAAACAGAGCAGCAGTTCTGGCAGGGCCACTGGGCAGTCTGGCGCAGTAGGCACCAAATCCTGGCGGACACCATTGCACTCAAAGCCCAGAACTGCAGGAGACGAGTCAGTCTCAGACCAGATAAACAGACAGGGAGAAAGCAGCCGAGATTACGGAGTCCCTTGCATGATAATAAGCTAGGTTTGGCATCCTGACGGTGGCCTCGATACCCCTTCTCTCCCCCGTCCATTTTTTTGCTAGCTCTTGTTGTTCTCTTCATTTTTCTGCCCCTCCATCACTGCCATGGTAATTGGCCAGCCAAAACCTCATTGGCCTCTTGTGTGTTTGGTAACCATGGGATACTGTGAGTCAGAGCCACCGAAAATAGACAGAAAAGCAGCAGGCCAAACATGCAACTTTGCCCGATTGATACCCGGCCAAACTCACTCTACCCCTCCACTAAATCCTGCCTGTCCTGGTGCAAGAGCTCACTGTTTGCCTTTCAGACTGACAGATGAGCAGTCCACGAGTCCGATGCTGGATCAACACAGCTTGGCATGACTCTGGAAGTTCGGACACTTCCAAACGTTGACAAACGATGCAATAACACTCGAGCAGCTTGTAGAAGCAGAGCCGCTACACAAATTGCAACCAGCACAGCACAAATGCAATATTGTGTGGGGTCATTTCTTCCATTCACCTGATCCCTGCAATCCCACAAGCTTTTATCGTTTGATTAACATGACAGCAGGTCAGCTTTGTTTTCTGACCAAACGGCAGTGTGCTAGCCACAGGGCTAATTGGTTAAATTACAGTCTTTGTAACGGGTCTCACTAACACTTTCTGAATTGGTTAGTGAAAGCCAGCTCTAACTTGTTAGACAGCTCTCATGCTGTGGTGGCCTTGGGTAATGTGACACCCGGTCGAGGACAACACACACCTGGATAAAGTGTCAATCACCTGATCTGGAAAATCTAGCTCTAGTTACAGGACTTCAGGCATCTTTAAATCCATCCTAGCAGAGTCAAAATGTCCACTAGTTTGATTACCAAGTAGGAAAGTCAACAGAGTGTGTATGGACATGTCTGTGGACAAAGCCTAGATTTTAAAAACCGTATTGGACTGCTTGAAACAAATCTAAAAGATTTATTAACGTTATCAGTAGTGCTTCACAAAAGCTTTATAATTGTAATGGTAATTTTAATGAAGTCTCATGATTTATCAACAGATCAAATATCCGTTTAACATAACACACTTTAGACAAGAGCTTACAGTGGCAGCTTGTATAAAGTGTCCACACGCTCATGACGTACATAAATGACGTGACACACACCTGCAGTAGTATGCAGATTAGAAACGATGGCAGGGAAGAAAGCATCGCATTTCTGTGGTGAACTGCCTTTACATTTTAAGGCACCGAAATAGCATGGAATACAACCATACAAAAGTGTTTTGCATTAGATGTAAATAACTTAGAGCGGAAACATAGCTACTCTTTCTGAGTCCATCATATGTGCTGTGCAGTGGGTTGTGTCACTAATGGCCACAAATCCCAGAGCATAATACGAATCATGGAAATTGTGGAGTGAGGAGATTTGCTCTTGACAAACATCATTATGCCATTACAGTCACTAATTCCTTACTCTGATTTTTGGAAATAATAGCATTATTCGTGCTAGATTTGTGACGCCCATGTAGACGTAGTCAGTGACCTAAGTATTAACCTTATTTTGTGTTTTTGAACGAGTTGCTTTTAAAACATTCCTTTCATGCTCCTGTGTTACATAATAGTACTGATTAATCACTGATGTCATTATGTCCCCATCCTGACGATCCATCCAGAATTTTATTTATAAACATAGTTTTTCTTCATTTTGATGCCATATAAGATTAAGGGTGTTTCATTTTTAATTTTACACTTTCTATGAAGCCTGTATTTATAATACATTACAAGGCTATTCTTAAGGCATTATTATAAAAGCATAATGCATTATAAATAGCTTTACAGTTTACAGTTTTAATGTGTTAAAATATATAAATAATATAACATTTACTTATTTGTGGTTATAGCTTTTAAGAGTATGACAATTTATAACACACATATAACATGATTACAATGGATTATATAGTAAAATGTACAGTATATAATACATAATGCATCGTTATAATGCATTATAAGTCTCGTATCTTCCCATTTTACTGATGTCATTTTACTTAAAGCTGACAAATACCACTTATAATAATAAGTAATAATAACAATACAATTTTTTTCTCCTCAAACAGCCACAAGATCATATATTAGATCAGATGAATGTGTACAATGACAAATTTTCTTTGAATTTTATTCTGTTTATAAGTTACTCTGCAACTCCATGTCATTTTCAGTTGAAGAGCCTGCCTGCATCATACATTTTTCCATCATTTATTCACAAACAGCTTTAGGAACGATGCATTCAAAAACAAATAGACTCAGTCATTTTATGTTGATTTAGGGTCACATGGTTAAGAAAAGTTAGAGATTTAATACATTAATTTCACTGTACATTATATTTGAAAAC
The DNA here is from genome assembly GCA_032353835.1 of Enteromius viviparus. Classification (NCBI taxonomy): domain Eukaryota; kingdom Metazoa; phylum Chordata; class Actinopteri; order Cypriniformes; family Cyprinidae; genus Enteromius; species Enteromius viviparus. The sequence continues at coordinate 3,185,527 of JAUCNO010001398.1, read as the reverse complement.
AAGTACATATCAGCCTCTACTGCTTTCTAAAAAATATGAAATTATATTCAACTCGCTTCTCGTTAGTAGGTGAGGAATGTTTTACGTTTAACTTCTGATTCACGTCACCATCGCTCTTTGCTAATGTATCAGAATTAGCATGACAATGAGCTATTTGACAAAAGAAACAATTAGCAGCCATTTCAATTTCGCACTCTCTCAGTCTAATGCTTTCAATGATGAATTAGATTGATTGGAGGAGAGGGTCAAACACAAACGAGCCCTTCTCTCTCATTGGCTACACTGCAGCACTCTCTCATCTCTTAATTTGGCTTTTAATACTATTAGCCTCCGTAATCACCGCAATTGGCTTTAAAGTTCCAGTCACGCTGTGTGTTTGTTGGTGTGGGGAATAATTAATTATGTGCAGTCCCACCAGGCCCTCTGAACTCTGACTGATTAACAGACTGTAGGCAGCAACGGCAGAGCGCTCAATCTGCCTCTAACGTCTAAGAGATAAAACTGCCAGCGTCGCCTGAGAGATAATAAAAGAAAGTATTCCGACCACCCTCCTCCCAGAGCGTGTCTATTGGTTGCCATGATAGCAGCGATTGGTATTTTTCATTCGTCACAATATGTGCAAGTTCCCCCGTCTTCAAAGAAGACCCATCTGGGTGATGACTGTTCACAGTCAAAGAAGGAGAGGAGAAGATGGGCCCATTTTGAGTCCCATTATGAAACGTCAACGGTTAAGTAAAGCCGCGGCCTAAACAATGCATCTGGCACACACTACACAGAGCGCCCGGTTTGTAGCAGAGGAGCCGCGTGAATACGTGAATGGATAATGAAACGTTTGTGGCAGTTCATAGGCTGAATAGAGGATAATGGGACGTAGCAGCATTCTGATGCCATCCTGTCATGAGCCAGATGCCAACAACTGAAAACGCTCAGATTCCAGAAACATCTGTGTCGTTTAATGGCTGCTTTCGAAGCCAATCCACTCTAAACAGCAGCTGATAGTAAGAAATCCATTGAGTGCCGCCTTACTGGTTCATGGCCATTGTGCAGAGAAGGGCAGAGTCAGATAGACTAGTAATACAAAGACGTTTACCAATGGATTAAGCAGTGTAGCGTGCCAGCTCTCGGGTCTTAATGTCTACAAAAATTCACAGGAATACTGTACAGAAACTGTTAACTGAAATCAAAATATTTACGTACAGAAAGGGGTTTTTCAACCCTTCTTTAAAAAAAACGAGGCAACATGGCGAGCAGGACGTCAGTAAAATGAAGTATCCTCCACCTGCACTAATGAGAGCAGTCAGCAGGGGTCATTAGCAGGAATCATACTGCTCCGTGACTAATGTCTTTCCACAGCTGCGTTCAGTCTGCGACTCTCCTCTTCAGGCTTTATGACTAACCTCCATGTGTGGCATGAACGATGTTTGTTTACTGCTAGAGTTAAAGAAATGTGCTTCACAATAACAAGGCAAATTAATTGCACCTAAGCTTCAACCCTCAATGGTTTTTACATCTACATTTTAGATTAGCTTTAGTGTGACGCTTTTAACTGTGAAATTTAAGTGTCACTTGTCTGAAAAAAATGTGATGCTAAGGTGGAGCTGTGTGGTTGTTAATGTTCTTGCAGCAGACTTTTTTTGAAAGATCACTTTATTTATTTGATAAAAAATACAGTGAAAACAATTTGTGCATTGTTATAAGAATTTCAGTTTTCTCTTTCAGTATATTTTACAATGTTATTTACTCCTGCGGTGGCAAAGCTGAATTTTCAGTAGCCATTACTCCAGTCTTCAGTGTCACGTGATCCTTCAGAGATCATTAATATGCAGATTTGTGCTCAAGAAACATATACACAAGAAGTTCAAAAGAATAGCATTTATTTTTAATGGAAAGTTATGGTAAAATGATAAATCTCTGGATTTAATGCATCTTTACTACAGATTTAATTTCTTTCAAAAATTAAATACAAATTTGCCCTATTGACCCTAAACATTTTTCATAAACGGAGGCAGAAAAAAACGACGCTCCGAAGCTTAATATTTAGTGTAATAGGTTTCAAAGTACGAGCTGTTGTAAGTGCACTGTGACCTTACATTCTAATGTATTTCAGCATCATGCAGTTGACACACTCTGTGGCATATAGCCAGAGGTCATTATGTCATCACCCCAGTGCTTTCAGAAAAATCAATCAGTCTCAGACTGTTTACAATAGATCACTTCACTAAATCCCCTTATCCAGATGAAGAATTCCTCCATTTGGCATTTCTAGTGTTTGTGGAATGAACTGCAGGAATGAGAGAGAGGAGTGCAGCAGGAGAGGTCTGGGGGGGGAGAGTGAGGGGCAAAGGCCTGATGAAAACCATACCTACAGTAGCTCACTTCCATCATCTACAGCGCAGAACCTGGATTTTAACTCTAAGTGGACATTCATGTACATTTTTGTTGGAGCCCTGGGTAGGTGGAATGTTCTTGATCAGTATAAAGATGGGGAGCCTCTGCTTACCTGCTTGATCAGATACAGCCAGACTAAACACCATTAGGCAGACGGGTAGTAAATCACCGACTCTAGCCATGCAGATAGACAGATTCAAATGACTAGCTTTGATGATTAGCGAGCACCAATGAAACCATACATAGAACAAATATTTACTTCTTCAAACAAAACATGCTCATTCATTGCATTAATTGGTTGTTGCAAGTACAATTCTGTAACTTTACACATCTCAGAATATAGTAGCAATACTTTAGGGCTGCACGATTTGGGAAAAATGTCACATTGCGATTAAGGTCAAAATTGCGTTTTACGATTGCGATATGATAAACAAGTGGCATGACTCAACTTGCTTGTTATGAAGGAAAATGCACACACAGATTACTAATAATGCTGAAATTTGAATTTGATACAGTATACAGTGCAATCTAGCAACAACTATAAATTAACAACGTTTTCAAAATAAAACAAAATTGTACAAAATTAAATAACAGTAACATCTTTACATTACTGAATTGAGTTACATTAAATCAACTTTAAAATAAAATTAAAAAGTCAAAAGTAAAGATAAATAAAACAAATACCCATTCTTTATTGATCTAGTCAAATCACATGCACAGGTCCATCCCGTGCATCTCACTGAATGTTTCTATGGCAACCAAATTTTCTATCAGCAGTTGCAGTGATTTGATGATTTTTAACTAGAGGGGGGACTTATTAATGTCGATACCCACCCCATGAATGTAATCTTAGTGCTAGATACAAAAATGCACATTATACAAGTTACATTTACATTTGACTTCTTTTAGGACTTTAGAAACTAAACTTTGAGTTAAAGACTGAGATCCACTAAAGAACGTGATGCCTTCCCCCCCCAAAAAATAAATAAACTACCGAATTTAGAGAATAAAAAAACACTTTGACATCTCCCCGTCTACACCACCCTACCTCTTTCTCTCTCTCTCTTGCACGCTCATGCACGCACAAACACACACACACACAGATACACACAAGCTAGTTCTTTGCAGCCCTTTATTTGGCAAAACACCTGGTGGCTTGAGTGTTTCATTTTTTCCTGTGTATAGGTCCGGGCAGATGTCCAGAAAGGCCTCGGCACAAAGAGGCCAAGAGAGGGAGAGAGGAGAGGGAGATGTACTAAGGAGAAAGGACAGAGCAGAGACAGGAACAGGGAGACGAAGCCCCCCAAAACTCCCCTTTTCTTTCATAACTATTCCCTCCAAAAACTGGGAGTGATTGATATGATCCTCACACGGCTCCCTTGGCTTTGAAACAACCCTACACCCTCCTTCTTTGCCCCAGTAAACCCCGGTCCTGCCCTCACACCCCCTCCACTATTCCCCCTTTTCTGCAGAAGACCACCCTACCCTGTGGGAACAACGCTGGGGTAGAGACGTCCCCCTCCCGTTCCCCTCGGCGGACCCCCTCGGGTTCCATTGAGAGTGGAGCAGCCCTCTCTGATCTGGCCTGCTTTGTGTGACAGGCTGACAGGTCCAGAGCAAACAAACAAAATGAATACTAACACCCCTTTGTGTTCGCTTCCCAACGAGCGGCACTTAAGGATCGGGGGGGTGGTGCTGGTAAGTGCAGCCTCGGGAGGGATGACAAAAAGAGAGGGGGGTTAAAAGAAACTCTGGACCTTGATAGCACATAAGACAAAAATACTGATGCGTGTCACAGGCTGGACAGTGGTGGGCCAATAGCCTAAAAGTCTGTTCCCTCCACACATTCACAACCCCTCCATTCATGACCTCTCGAGTGGCGCGCTCTCATTCAAGGGCTGGGAACGAGAGTAAGACATTACACGGCTCAGAGCTTGTGCTGTATGATAAGTTTATTCTCATGCTCATCAGTTGTTCCTCAAGCGTTAATCATCTCTAAATAATACAAAAAAAAGCAGAACTACAGGGCAATCGGCCCCTCATCTGTCAACATGTACAACGTGCGAGGTTGTGTAGCTGCCTAAAATACAAACACTTCCTGGAACCAGACAGATTTGCTCTATGTATCAAAAGCCCTTTAGAAATCGCCCACGTGATTGGTGGAAGAAATGCATATAATGAAACGTTACATTTCTTTTGTGTGTGAAATTACCTCAATTTTCTAGCAATAATGCGGGTAATAATACGTTGGGCCGCTGCTGGCTCGTTTCACCTGGGTCTTAAATGGTTTTGCATTTAAATGACTCAAGCAGATGTTCTGAGACACACAGTCGCTGCCAAGACCATGACAGACAACTGGGCCCAATAAAAATCAATGATTTTTGTGGAAAAATAAGATGATGGCTTGCATTAATGATGGAATCTGTGCCGCAAGCTCAAGCAAGCTAATAATGCTATCAAAAAAACACAGCATTGATTTAGTCAAAGCACCATGTATCAAAGATAGTATTTAGTATTTTTAGTACGTTGAATGAGTCTAAAACGACACTGCTCACTACTACTAGTATATAAGTGTAATATATATTTGTCTTTTGCTGCAGGAAATACTGTTATGACACCTCCTCCTAAATAATTAAGAGAAGGGAACATTTCTCATGTATTTGAGGTAACATCAAAAAGAGATCAATATCCTGAAATGCTTCAAGTATAAAAATGGAAGTCAACTTAAAAAGCTTCACACAAACGAGCACTGAAGGATATACAGTTCTTAAAAGTCATTTAACCACAACCCATAAAGCCCCACAGGCAGAAAGGGCCAGGCAGCCATTTTAAGAAAAGGAAATGATCAGAAGTCAGTGAGATTCTGGGTTATTTCAGTTTGTGGAAATGCTTCAGGCACCATAATGTCAGGCTAGAAAAAAAAACACACGCACAGACTTGATGGAATGTGTTCTTCACCACAAGCCAAACACTGTGTAATTAACACAACGTGATTGCAGAAGTATCATAGGGAGCCATTTAAAGCTGCCTTCTTTTTCCCCCTCACGCACTGCCTCTGTGGGATCACTTCACTCCATTGAGAGAATAATAAGAACATCGGTTTGCTTTTCAATCAAAAATGGTACTTTACAGGATCTAGGCTGAAGAAATCCATTTCCAGACAGAATATCTGTTCCAGAGGGTTGTATCTGATCACATTGCAGGTTGGTATTTACTTCTGTGCCATCGTATTAAAATAGCAACCCGGGCTCGCTCGACTTATTCCGTAAAACTCCAAAATCACACCTACACAACTTACTGTAGTATCAAGCTGAAGTGAACCATGGCGATTACTGGTACATGTTATTGATTAATAAAGGCTTATTTTCACTCTTCAAAACTTTCTTATGACTTATAACTAGTCCATGATTTATGAATCAATACATATTGACATTCTCATCACATTAACCAGCAATCATGGTATGGTTTTTCTGCTGTATAGTAAACTCAATAGCTCAGCCCTGCACTTCACAGCAGTACGAAACTCATGAAACATTTGATTTAGCAAATGCGTTTTTATATCAGCCCTGCTTCTGTTAACTCTAACTAGTTTTAGTGAAGGTACATTACTTTTAAGCGCATTAACCATTTAGCGCCAGTTTGAAAGCGTCACAGAATACCCAAGAAGCAGTGAAGTGTAGCAGAAATGTCACCACAGGCACCTTTTTCACAGGCCTAGGGTTGTAACACTGGCTGAATCATTTTTTCCCCTCAATCTTTGCACTCTATTACTGTGAAATTAATACACTTGCCGTGCTCTCATAATTCTTGCTTTATGAGATCAAATGACTTAAGTTTGATTGATATGATTTAAATTGATTAAATGTTTTACACCTGTTCTAGAAATAAGATATCCATGGTTTAATGTTGGCAAGTAACTTTGATGAAGATAGAATGACTAGTCATTCACACTTGGAATCACACTTAATTGGGAAATATGCTACACCAACAGAGTAGTTGGGAAAGATGGTATTAGATTTCCAACATGTTACGTTCTAAGCATTTGTTCTGTAACGCATTTAAATAGGGCTTAATGACAAATCAGACACAATCCTGAGAGTAATTCAAAACTGAAGTAAACCAAAACAATACACACTTGGCGGTACTTCTTTAGCACAAACAGGACAAATGTCGAAAACTGGGGCACAATAGCTTAAACCAATAAAAAGGATTGCTTAGTTTCAATCCTTGAGTTACTGAACAATGCCTGCTTTGTGACAGTGAGCACTTGGCTCCCAGGCAGCTGTTTTTCCACTCGATATCGATCTAACCCAAAAAAAGACAACCCCAAAAAAGCACCTGTGGAATACAGGACAAGAGGAGAAACTGCAAAGCAAATCGGAGCTTATATCTGCCTACACAAAATACATCTACAGTATGCAGGTACAAATGATCTGAAGGGAAAGTATCACATAGTGATAAAATCAATGACCCTAACTTCTCAAAAGTGCATTAATGTATGAGCGGATCGATGCTAAAGCTGCACAGTCATAGTTTAAGTGCCTTCAAATGATGACCCACACGCCAGCTGCTCATCAGATTTCATAATCATGTTTCTAAAGAATGATTGAATGCTAGCTGACACATAGAGAGGAAATAACCTTGAAATAGCTGTAATGACAAATGGCAGTACGCCAGGCTTGACAACATAATGCTTTTTAGTCTCACATGGCTGAACATTTGACTGATCAGTAAAGTAAGGTCAGAGCTGTAAACTAAAAAAATACTTGGTGGCTAATGGCTGCTAAAATGAAATATTTGTGAGACAAAAGACTGTTTGGTTTATTGCTCAAAAAAAGAAAGCACTTGAGTCAAATAAGCGCACAGCTTACTGTGAACAATTCACTGCAACTCCAGAAATGAATGTGCAAGCTAGTTTAATGGTTGAGTTTTTGGAATGACTCAAAAGAGAGTTGGAAGATATGGCTTTGTCTGAAGGAAACGCTTTACAGCCACAAATGAAGCCATGTCATAGCATACTATAGCAAATTCGAATATGGATGCACCCAAATGTTTCCCGACTGTTGACAATAGCAACTAGATTTTAACCTGTGGAAAAAATGTATTAATCACTGCAGTCCGAAGCCCTGACTTTGCAAGAGCCATGTTCATCAGAAATCACAGTTTGTTTTGTTTAAGGGTGGGGTTATCTTAAATGGTTCGGATCACAATAATAGAGCGTGGGAAAACACTTGTGTTTGCGTAACTTGTCAGTTCATGTTGCTGTACAAAAATATGCACAGACTTTAAACAGTAGATTTAAGATTTTTAACCAGTTGCTCTGTTTCATGCACCCAGTTACTTTTGTGTATGTGTCAGGAAGTCTGCTGAACACAGTAAAAATGTGTCTTTTTGCATCATCTGGGAGAATTTTGACAGCTTCAGGGCTTTTGTAAAACAGCTAATTTTTTATTTTCCCGCAGACAGTCAGATCATCATAGGGGCGGCATCAAAATCAAAAGTGAATTATGGGTCTTGAAAACCACAGCTCATTTTCATTATTTTCACTAGTCATGTAGAACCAATTTTAGAATTTTTTCTTGCCAGTGATGAACTACTTTCAATTAGAAATAACACACCAAACTGCTAAAGGATATCTCATATCAGAGTATCATTCAACAACTAAACGCCACTAACACTAACATCCATAGATTACTTCTTCCTTAATTCATCCTGGTGTATCGGTTACCTTAAACTACTCTGTTTCCAGGCCAACTGATAAAAAAAACACCGGAAGTTACAAAACATCAGCCAATCAGATTGGAACTGACACTTTCATCCAACTCTTGCCAGTTTTGTATGCAACAAGCATCAGTCAGCGAACGGACAGTGGGCGGTCTGTGGGTGTGCCGTCTGAGGCTGACACTATTAACGTTTGTTTAATGAGCAGGATCTTTACTTATTTGGAGCCAAAACATTTTGGTATATAGCAAATAACCCAATCCTCATTTTACCCTAGAAATGGGTCAACTCAACTCAACTCTGATTGAAGTATGACTGATTTTAGCATACACCATACACTTACATTTCTCTCTATAGTGACATCCATTTCCTTCCAGATCTTCACAAGATTAGGAGAACATGACATTGGTTTACTGTACTTTCACCTGAGCACACATCCGTTACGAATCACCTTATTCCCATGTCGCACCCACCCACACACACACACACGCCTCCCCCACCTTCCAATGCATTGAGCGTGTGGGTGAAAGGTCACGGTAAAGTAGCATTCCACAGAGAGTGAGACACAGCCCTGTGAAAAGAGGAGAGGGGGAAAAGGGGTTTAGTGTCCCTAATCCCACAAGAGACTGGAGGATTTGCAAGGACACCCAAACCATTCCCGGTGAAAAGCTACGGTTAACAGCTCACCCGCAGCTCCCACGGTGTGTGTGTGTGCGTGTGTGTGTGGCAAAACATTACCATCCACTGGGATAATATAATCTTTGCGCCGGTGGTAAGTGCATGGGCACGTTAAACGACTTGATTTGATTTGGAAACCACTGCAAGGCTCATCAGCGTGAGATACTTTGATCGCTGCGAGTCCAGGTTCACTAGTTTCTCATGAGTGGAGCGCGGCCCAAGGAATAAAGAGGCCCTTTCATGGCTCCGGGCTGTTTGAGAGCCACTGCATTGGTTTGCTCTCCCTGTTTTATCTTCACAATTAGACTGACACTGAATACTCTGAAGGGTCACTCCTGGTGTCACACTAACAAAATACCCAACACAAACACTATTCTCTTCATTTGTCCACCATGCTTTTGGCCCTTCTCAGGCCTCCACAGTAATTGTTCATCTTTGAGGACAAATCCTGCATATTAAGTACTTCAATGAGAGTATTCATTTTCCCTCCCGACCCTTTGAGAGACAGAGGCTGCTTTTGTAGGCCAGTTCAAAATGTCTCATGTTTTGATGACATATTGCTGTCACTGTACATTATATTTGTCTGTGCTAATAAGTAAAAACAACGGTTGATATTGTACTGAGGGCACAGCATGTCAGTAACAATTAGATGATGTGCAAAACTGGTACACATTCTCTTTAAAAAATAATAAGTGGGTTGGACTGATTGATTAAAGACTTGTTGGACATCAAGTGCATGTTTCTTATAGGGTTTTACCCAGGATTGCGTTTTGTAGGATTAGAGCAGGTCCCGATGCACAATTCTAAACAGATCAAGGGTTTTTAACTTGACATACAATCTTAAAAACTATGAACATGACGCAAGATGTGAGACAACAGACAAGAAGTCCTCTACATGTGTAGGCAAACCTTTTAAAAACAAAAAGCTGACCAAAACATGACAACTAATTTTCAGGAAATAATCAGGCTATTTATAGTGCACAAAATTACAACTTTTACTAGTAATAATTGTAATACAAACAGAATAGCCTATTTATTTTCATTATAAATAGTTGGTTAATAATAATGATGTTAATTTAATAGTAATAATATTGTAATGAAATATTAAACAAAACATGTTATTATTATTATTGTTCATTAAAAATGAATGCACAACAGTATAAAGATCCATCACGCAAATAACAGTGCATGCATTTATATTCATGAATATAAATATATGAATATATAGCACCACTGTACCATCAAACACCTATCTGTATCATACATTTTCATAAGGGTGACAATAAAAATGTAATAAAGCCAGTATAACAATTAATTACTACGTGTCTGTTAAGCTTGAAGAGGGAAATAGAGGAAGCGAAATGAAGAGATGCTTTGTGAAAAGGTATCTGGGTCCGCTAGCGTGTCGGTAGCAGGGGCAGGGAGCATCTCCAGCAGACAGCTGATGGGTCTGATCACATTTCACTGACAAACTCAATTGCACGTCGAGTGAGATCTAATGAAAGTCAATATGCCACATGGCCCCCGTGGCTATTCTGTCCACCCGCCAAGACCCGATATCACTCATTTATTCAGTATATTTCCAACCGTACCTCCATGTAGTTTTGGGTTCCCAGGTGAAACGAACTCCCAAAGAAAGATGCGACAGCACTTTACATTGTTCGTTTAGTCTAACACAACACCATTTTTAAGGTAATGAGCTTGTTAATTATCATATGCTAACATGACTTGGAAAGCATTTAAGTTGACAACAGCAAGGCAACACTTTTAAATAAAGTCCTTCCAATGAAAGTCTATTACAACAAAACTTTAACTTCAAAATGTTTAAACGCAATGTTAATGTAACCCATGTGAACCGAATGGTTTAATTTAGTTACGTTTCATTTAGTATAAACTCATATTAATCAATCCATAACCGGCTGAAAAAAAACAGCGTATGCTGGTTAGGTATATTTTGATGCTGGGATGCTTTTTTGTTGCTGTATTATGCTGGTTTAAACCACAAAAACCACCAGCATAAACCAGCAAAGGACCAGCTTAAACCAGCATCCCAGCATCAAAACATACCTAACCAGAATATGCTGGGTTTTTTTCAGCATAGTGTATACATACAGACCATCAAAAAATGGAGTGCAAAACATGCTTGCTTGGCATGTGAGAGCCAATCAGATGTGTCCTTGTTTGTCACAAATGCATGTTAGAGCTCCTGGGAATTCAGTGGATGGACAAAGGATAAGAAAAAATAGAAAAATGTTCCACATATGAAAGTGAAGGTGAGTAAATACCGTTTTTCCATTTCTGGACCATCAAAAGTTTCAAAGGTCTACAAATAAAACATGAAAAAACGATAATTTAATTAATAAGATATATGTTAGTATTACATTCTTTGTTTCTTGTTTCGCTAACTAACATTAGCATTGTTCAATTAATTACAAACACCCAGAACAAAAAGAGCAACACGCTGTCAACTGCTACATTCTCATTCACCAGACGCAATAATCCTAACCAACACACACACCAGAGGCTCTCTGAAATCACCAGGCTCACTTTATTGACCAAATCAAAGGCTCTCACAGAAGAACCTGTGGTTACCAAAGGCAGCTGCCCTGCAGGCATCAGTACAGGCAGGAAACACACTTTCACAGCATACAGGCCTTAGCTTCTTACTGAGGACCCAATTAACAAACCGCTGTTACACTGAGGAGACACCCACGCCATGCTCTTCTGCAAATGTTTGCTATCATATTCGCACATTTCTTCAGGGCAGTAATGGTTCATAATGTCAGCAAATATGGTGTCATTTGTAGCATTTCATTTAGAAGCACTCCCACCCCTGTTCCAAAGGCAAATAAAGCACTTAAATCCGGACCTGTAATGAATGTTGCTGACAGATGTTCATGCAGCATCATGGTCTATATATAATACTTCATTTCACTAGCCATTTGCTTGGCTAGGACTAATTGCATGATTGTAAATGTAAATTAGTCAACCCGTACATAGGTTTTATACACATACTAAAACTTATAAACATAGCAAAAGCTTGTTGGGAATGATCACTGTTGCACCAGTAGGGCAGCCAGCTATTAGCGCACTAAGGGTCACATTCATGAGACGCCCCAGAATACTGACACGGTTTTGTTTTTCAGATCTATCTTGAGAGCCGGTGTGCTGAGCTATGAGGTCAGTCCGTGCCACTCAAAGAGAACTGATGCAGTGAGAAGGTCTCAGACTTCTGATGAGCAAACAAATCCACTGCAGTGAGTTAAAAGGCCCTTCCAAACACCAGGGGACACTCGAGACGTCTATATGAATACAGAGTACGTGTCACAGCCAACACCATAAAGTAATCGCAGGTCATTGATTTTCAATGAGAGTGAGCGTTCTGATGCGACATGAGTGACAGAGACCACTGGTGATACTAGCGGTTTGCGAAATGGCAAAAATATCATATTACGATTTTTTTTCAAAAATATTAAAAAATTTTGTTGAACATTGCATTAAATTTCATGAGGACAAGCTACTGTTTGTTTACTCAAAATACTTACTTTGTGTTTAGCACAAGAAAGAATTGGGATACCATGTAAGTGAGTAAATAATGACACAATTCTAATTTTTGAGTGAACTATCCCTTTAATGACAGGCGGCGGCATGTTTAGTTCTGTCCCTTTAAAAGCTGCACGCATCTAACATACGGGCACGTTTGTCTCTTGATTGTTTACTTCACTTTAGACACAAGCAACTGTGTTAAACGCTGTGTGTTTGTGACAGTATTACCACAATCACATGTGATAAATATCTTAGTTCAGTAATTAGGCGCTATCTTACGCTTCAGGTGTATGCACTGGAAAAGCACATTCGGACAGCACACATATAAAATGTTTAATCAGCAAGACTTTAAAGCGAATAACATACTTTTGTGATTGCGAAGTGCTGTGTCCGGTGAGTGTAATTCTACCACTGAGTTAACACTGATGTGAATGTATGTCGCGTTGTACAGCATATTGAGACGGAGATGATAAAATAGCACAATACTACGATAGTCAGCTGCCTACCCTGGCTATTATCGCCACTCTGTCCCATTATTTGCAGCTCTTCACCAGGCTCCCTACAGGAGTGGGTGTGGGTGAGAGGAGGGGCGCAATAAGCACGTCTGGCGGCACGTGATGGGGCACACCTGAGATAAATGAAGCTTCATCACTGCTGCTGTTAAAGGCTGAACGCGCCTCTCCTCGAGAGCCCGGTCTCTTCCCTGTGTGTGCACATTGGTGTCCTTGTGGGTCCAGGAAGGAAGTAGGGAGGGACTTTCACACCGCCAGAGAAGTGGTCGGGTCCGCTGTCCGGACAAGAACTGCACCCATGAGACGGCTATCAGGCCAGGTTACTGGGCCGTTTAAATTCCCTTGGAATTACCTGGATCCCTCCCTCTCTAACACTGCCTGATCTTCACTATCCCTGCAGCATGACGAGGACACCAGTTCCTTTCTTTATTTTGAAAACTTTTCCTTTATTTTATTATTATTTTGTTCAATAAAAGCCTCTTCGAGGCCTGAGGCCACTTCCACTGTGTCTGTCATAAGCTCCTCCATGACAGTGCGGAGCCTAGACAGCGCAGTGGGCAACACCTGATGACGTCATCCCCTCTCGTTTGGAAAAGTTCAGGAAAACCCGTACTGTCATGGAGGAACGAAGGCGGCGGTTGGATGAGGGGATGTCGCTTGGGGGAGGGAATGTGACAAGTCAGCTGCCTCCCCTGGCTATCATCTCCACCCTGTCCCTTATTCGCCAACCTTCACCAGGCTCTAGACAGGAGTGGGTGTGTGAGAGAGGAGGGGCACAGGAACAAGCAGGTCTGGCAGGTCAGGGCACAAAGTACTATTGACACTATAGGACTGGTATCATTATAGTTTTATTAACTGAATACAGTTTTCAAATTTTCATAATATTGATATTCATCTTAACATAGCAGCCAAGCAAGAACATCAACTACCAACCAAAAGTGCCTGTCTGGATGCCCCAGAGGATGTAGATGTCTGGTTAGACTGCGAACATTTTCTCATCCAGGTGGTGAATGGCTCACTTCCTGTTGTTCTTGCACCCCAATGGGCTACTATGGGATAATGGGCTACTTCATGACAAACTCATGCAAAGTTCCCTCAGACGAAAGTCCAATGTGGGAAGATTTAAAAGCTGACTGACATCAGGAGATTAGAGGGTCCAAAACGGGATCAGGATCAATGAAGAGGGACTTAAGTCTCGAGTAAGACAAAAGTGTGCCCAGAAGTGTGGTGGCTTTAGGAGGATGGAGTGCCCTTTTGCTCAGTGTGTTGCTATCACCAGTACAAACTCAGGGGCAGGGAGGATGTACTCGTACATGACTTATGGCAGTTATCGGCCCATAAACAGGCACCATGAATCTTTGTATAGTCTACATTCACAATCGCACGTGTAAGCCACAGCTTTGGAGGCTTTGATTGGTGGGTTTGTGAGTTAATATTCCTTTATACAACAGGATATACAGCTAGTTTCATTTGTTGATATAAAATCTGGAGGCCACATCCACTGTTGCTCCCCCTACTGAACACAATCCCCATCGAGACGGCGTGAAAAGTGGTGATCCGTGTAAAATAAATCCACTCCTCCTGAAAACACCAATAACATAACAGTCCGTAACCCTGTGCCCTCCCACATTCCTTGGGCATTTTTCTGGTCCCAAAACTGTAATTTGACATCTGGGCAATATTAAAGGAAACTGTGGCTAAACAGGCTTTTTTGTTCCACGGAGCAGTGATAATAAACACTGCTGATCTAGAGTACGCTACTTTTAACCCTCATGCTCTATTAGAAAGGGAATAAAGGAATAGTCCAGGATGAGCACTTCGATGTTCTTTCACTTCACTTTTTTTTCCTGAAAAGGGCCCGTTTTGGGCAAACAATAAAATTCTTCATTATAGTTTTTCTAAACTTTTCTGTGGAATAAAACCATGAAAAACAAAACAAAGCTGAAAGATTACAGTGTAAAATGTATATATTTTAATTTTAAGTTATACTTAGGTGAATAAATAAATGGCAACCAGTTAATCTAGTCATTTTAAAAAATTGAGCAAGGACCTTTCACTTAACTCGGGCCTTCAATCAGTGATTCATCAGTGATGAACTTGAAGCAAATCAGTTAACTAACATACTTCAGTTAATTCAATTAAACTTCAGTTTCATAGCTCTGCTGCTTATCCTAAAACATTCATGCAAGGCAACTGCTGACACGCACAGGCTACAATTTCATAGAGTTCAGAGGTCATGTCTGTCACCCTCCTATCACAGAATCCAATTTCCAATCAATCAGAGTTTAGAGGCCAACAGAAAAGGATTGACCTAATTTACAAGGCTTGTGAAAGTACAAGTGACAGCGGCTGTGATTACAGCTTCAAATGAGCCACAGCAGCAGTTATCAACTGGGTTTGCTTCAGGACCCAAACTGTACATTCAATATCAAATGGAGATTCAAAGTAGTACCAAAATATTTTACAGCACAAAATGGGTTCATGCTCTCAGCGACAAATAATTCAATGCACAAAACATACCATGGTGGTCACCAAAAACCATGTTTATCCTCAATACAACATATTTAAGGCTTTTTTGTTATTAATAATTCATTCACAACACATCAAAATTGATTAGCTGCATTACCCATGTTGTTCACAAGCCATCATAATAGATTTGCGACTAGTTAAAAAAACCAATGACCAAAAAGGACTGAAACCTTTCAGAATGTGAAGCAATGTGAGTGACCACATTACCAACTTACTAACATCAAAGCTGAGCCACAAGCATACTGATGACACTGCTGTGAAAGGTGAAGCTTGCTAATGTTTTAAGAAGAAAATATGTATACAGTCCGCCCACAGCACTGGCATATGCACAACAGAGGGATTGTGAGCATGCCATGAGAGGCCTTGAGACAGACTACCACATACAGACATGGGTAAATGATATTCTTTGTGTGTACGCAAGGCATAGCGCTCGTAACAGAAATACTCATGGATTAGATGTGGCTGGCAACAGTCTGTTTATAGAAACCACTAACCAAAATGTAAAGGTCTCACCGGGGGGGAGATTCCAGTTGTCTAAACCCTGACCTGCGTCTGTCTTTTAGAGTCAACACAACTTTACTAGTATGACTTCTAGGGGTTTCAGTACTGCCACAGCATTCTACTGCTTATTTGAACCCGGTGTAGTGAATAAGACACAACACTCATTTAAGCTCTCCATTTTCTGCTTACGTGTTTATGTTGTGTGTCTGGATTATAGTGTACACCTGATAGAATTATTTCCAGGTTATGAGTGTCAATTAAAGACTGTTCTCCACCTGAGTGTTGCATAAAAAAAAAAGCTGTTTCTTGTTCAAGCCATTTAAATTAACATTTGAAACCACTAATAAACAACACTAAAATGTAAAAAGTTTTATAAAGAAAAAAGGGTAACGTAAGGATTAAGGACACTTAGGATTGCTGTGATTATGTATCAAGTAAACAATATGTGCAAAGCATTCTGTTGTAAATGGTGGCAGAGACTGACCTAAGGCCTGTTCACACTAGGACGAATATTGTGCGCGATTATCGCCAACGTTTAACCCTTAAACAACTAAACAAACTCGACTTAACACAGAGGGTGGCAATGTGAGTGTGCACACTTGAAGCGTAAAATGTGTCAAAGCATCATTTAAAAAAAAACAAAAAACACCTCTGTCTCGTTTTTTTTGTTTGACGCGGCGCATTAAAAACTATGTCGACCAATGAGATTTGCGCCTATGTTCACATGCCTGGAGTTGGTGAAGCTCAAGCACAAACCTGTCTTGCCAAGCACAAGAATTAAGCAAACTAAGAAGACGCACCTCGGCAAGATGAATGTTGAGCTGCTGGTCTCATTGGTTTCTTCATCACCGGAGCTGCTGCTGGAACTGCTGCTTGAAATATCCATGTTTTATTGCCAGCTAACAAAGCACAAAACCATGTGAATGGTTTTGACATGCGTGTCTTCTGGCTCTCTTCTTCTATGTGACAAGCGAGTGTCAGAAGCATAAAAAGTTGCCCAGTGCCACCTTATGTACCTTGCGTATTTCTGTTTTTCATTGAGTACCATCAGCTCATCAACTGTAAAAATCGCGTAGGTATAAGCAGCGAAAAAATGCTAATGATATTTGCCTTGAGATGAGAAGAAATTGTTGAATTAAGTTTTTTGTTTTCTTTGTGCACAAAGTATTCTCATAGCTTCATAAAATTACAGTTGAACCACTGACATCATATTGTCCCTTTAAATCCAAGATCTGGAGTTACATGCTATACAACGTACTTTAAAAGACTTATAAGTCATGATTGTCATAACTTGTAGGATTTACGATCAGGCAGAGAATATAGTACAAATTCAAGGTACTTTGAGAGAGAGGAATTGTGGTTGTTTCTTTTTCCCCAAACCAGTTAAGTGCAAACCCTATCCTACAGCTGATTTCATTTGTCAACTCAATTATGTAGCAAACTGTCAAGAAAAGTTCAGTAATATTACACATGGATCAAATTGTAACAATGGATCTAAATGCAGAAATACTTGAACATACAAGTATTTCTCTTTGGGTTTTAAGCCAGCCCACTGTTCTGACTTTTTTTTAGATCATCAGTTTAATTCTACAAGTAAAAGTTCTGTTTGGAGCTTGTCCAAATTTGTGTAGCTTTGTTAGCTAAATGGGCCCCTAATTTCATTTCCGTACAAGGCTGCTGGCTGATTCATGCTGTCAAATCATTTGCACCAGGCTGAAATTGGCCTCTCCCCCTCGCTCACACTCAACCCATCCCCCAGAGCAGCCTACCATCCCAACAGTTCACCCCAGGTCAAAATATAGTCATCTCAAATCTAAATCTGCACATTTTTATAGATGCAGATATCAATACAAAACCACACAGCTAATACATAAATGTCATTAGTTCAAGCAGTTCTGAAGTCAATGGTTAAATAGAGACTGGTAGCAATGTCCACTGCTCTGGGTCTGGGTTGAACACTTGCAATGGCAGAGTGCCTGAGCTGGTTGAGTAGGAGGAGGAGGGTTAGTCTGAACAGACACAGAGAGGCAGCTGGTCTTTCGGCTGCAGTAAATCATAGAGACTGAGCCCAAACCCAACCCCCACACCTCTCCAAAGAAAAAATATATATAACAGCCCTTGTAGCCCAGTGGCCCAAAAAACAAAGACAGGGACCAATAAGAAAACAGCTGGTGAGAAGAGTAATCTCACATAGTTTCACCTGGGAACAAAGTTCAAGAACCGACCGAAATTAAAAACTGTGGTCACATTAAAGAAATTTAAAGGGGAATATTTGTCTATTCTTAATAGTGAATAAAGCACAAGGAGCTTTTGAGGGTCAGAGAAGTAGGCCTAAATAAGAACGACCAACTAAACCACATGTGAAATGCTCCCGAACAAAATTCCCAAATAATCTCAAGTGAAGTGACAGCGAAAACGTGCAAACCAACAGGTGAAGGGGACCACACCTTAACTCACAGCAAACACTTTGTTATCCAATGACTGGGCCATTTCAACAGCTGGGCAGAGAACAACAGAACAGAAGCGGCATCAAACAAATGCACTGTTCTCAAGGTGTGAGACACCAAGAAAATGGTGAAATGTGATGCATTGACCACAAATGTCCATTTATATATACATATCAAAAATATTGAAAATTTTTTTACATTTCTTATAAAAACAGAGTTTTTTTTTTTAATTTGAATTTCTGTATTGTACATTATGTCAATTCAATGCCTTATGCAATTCACTGTGATTTATCTGATTCAGTCTATCAACCTGAGGTGATCAGGTTAATATCAATCAGCAGCTGTAGGATAACTTTTTTTTTAAACATTTTTATTGTTACTTCTTTTAAACATGCAAATCCAATTTTTGATTTTGCTAGTAAGAGACTCAGATAAGACTTCACTTATCTACAAAATAATAAACTTATCACCACAGCTGCATCCCACTCACGTTCACACCGATTAGACATTCCCTGATATGAACAACAGTAGCTAGACTGCTAAATAAACGAAGTAAAACCACACTCAGGGACTTTTTTCATGTTCTGACAGTCTCCTACACACAGAGGTCACTTTTATTTGACTGCTCAACTGCCCACAATTTCCTCCCCGGTCACCATCGACACTCCCCCAATGACAAACAGCTTGTTATAAATACCTCACATCAAGAGGCAGAGGGAGTCACCTATCGACTTCTGAGAGAGATGCCGAATTAATTTTCCGGTGAATACACTGGACCGGCTCCTAATGATTACGGTCTCGTATTAAAGGATGACTCCATGGGCGCTGGGTAATGAAGCTTTGGAGCAGGACTTGTGTGACAGGCTGATAAGAGAGTGGGCAATGCCATTAGTACATAAAAACCGGCAGCCAACAGGAGGGCCATGGTTTGGACACTCTTAAAAGAGGCTTCCTTATCACACCTCACAGATACTTAAACGGATTTAAACCTGAATTCAGCTCGCACCGATGACGAGATAGACAAACGTGTAGCTTAAAAAGAAGGTGACGCTGGCAGTAAACCAAGAAAAACCAAACAACGCACCAGTTTATGTGACTCTATATTTCTTTTGATGTGATTACTGTTGACTCTACATCACTGGCAGCTATGGTTTGGACACACAGGCCAAAAGAAAATATGATACATATGTCAGTTGGACTAGTCCATGGCAGTAGATCACTGGAGTGAGCTATGCATTTGGGAATGAAGGCCAGACTTTTGGCGGGTGGATGAGCGCAAGCTTGTGTACACAGACACCGAGTTGATGGGTTGTAACCCTGAGTGATGAGGCTGTGTGTGTGTGTGTGTGTGTGTGTGTGGGGATGTTGAGGTGCTGAAGTGATACATATTGAACAGGGTGAGAGGAACTCTCTCACACACACACACAGAGTTTCCAGGTCCAAATGTCAACTAGCTTCAGTGGAGAATATGGAGGTAGATTTGTTCCATAATTCCTAATAAACTGATTATGATCCAGAAAATAAACGTAAAGAGATTAACAAAAATTAAACATAACGACAAATAAAATAGAATGATATGTACAAATAAATCTACGAGATTCACAAGAAGTCCATTAAAACTAAAGTAAAAACTAAAAAGGAATTTGGAAAAAAACTATATTCGCAAACATATTCTTCTTTTGCAAAGACAGCTTTGCTTGGCATTCATTTATAAATCACATCCTGTACATCCTTGTGCTTTGCTGCATGCACTTGTGGCTTTTGAAACATTTCTAGCATCAAGACGGCATTCAGATAACATTGCGGCACAGTCCAAATGTTTTTAAATCTACAGTGATCCACAAATGCACAGAAAGCCATTCACAATTGTACAGAGCGATCCACAAATGCATGGAAATACCATCAATATGAAAATACCATCTTCGCAGCCAAGCATTATTTATTCACATTTATGCTAGGCTAATTGAAAACTTGCAGTCTCTATGCCCACACTGTCCAGACACCAATATTATAAGAATTCATGAGAGATGAATCACTGACTTGCCATCTGAGATTTCAGCCTGAAGATAAAGGTTGTTTTCATGGGTATTCCAGAACACCATGAGTGTATATTTGCACCACTTCTTGCTTTTTTGCTATGATAGAACATTTGGACTTGGAAATTGTGACATGTAGCAGGCCGATTGCTAGACGTCCAGACCCCATAACAGTCCACACAAAAGACAGATTAATGAATATGCAGATATATCATGAAAGGGCAGGCCTAAAAACCTTATTCAATAGACTAGCAACTAATGAAGGCCCAAACACAGATGGGAACACAGAAAAAAAATAATCATGGCCAACTGAGTGAAATCAGTGTAATAATTTGACGTACTGCAGTGTTGTCTGATGCTGACGGCAGGTCCCCTGAAAAATATTTTGCCACGCACAAAGGCTTAGCAGCGAAGTCAAGTCCTTCCCTTAATTACCTGCTATTGTATCACACGTCTCCCGCCCATCCCCCGCCACAGTAGGGTCCCATTTTAACCAGGCTCCCCATATGCCCCAGCTCACTTGTTGGCCTTTCCTCTTTGCCACCATCTGGCATATTAGTTCAGCCAAAATGAAAAAAAGAAAGAGCCAGACACAATGAGACAGAGAGCTAGCCCATCTGCTCCCTGCCAGACTCCCCAATCATTACTACACAAAAGCTGCATTTACCCTGCTACACAATCCACCGTTTTTAAACCTCTTATCCTCTCCGCTATCGTCGTTCAGAGAGGAAGTCATTCTTCAACCTGATTGCAGATGCGTTTTCTTCGAGGGAACTACTAAATACGAACCATTAGGAGAGAAAATGCAAGGTAAAGACACGAAGAAAGCTAGCTCCACAAGCTCAACTTGACAGGGAAAACGATCCTCTCGGCCCTCCTCGTCAAGTCAATGTTGGAGTCGCATAAGCCTTGCTCACACTCTCCCCTGACAAACACGCACCAATGAGCATGTCCGCTCCGGCGGAAATGGCTGACAATCAAAGTGTTGTCGTCAAACATGGAGCAGTGACGGGGCAAAGGTCGCTGCCGTCTGGCCCTCAGAGAGCACACGCTCACGCATTGATCCACCTTCTATCGGTCTTGTCATCACATTGAACTCAGTAGTGTGTTAAACCACAGGGGTGATACTGGATACAAATACATTATAGATTTCAAGTCAACTGGGCTTCTGTGGACAAGCACCTCCAGCTACTAGTATAGCATGTGCATGATATACAAAATGCCCTTTAAGCAACGAGTTGGGTTTCTGAACTAAAAGTCCCCATAAATAAATATTTTCTAACAGCAACTGTTCAAGACACACCTACCACAAGCTCTGAGGTAATCAAGTGATGATATTTGCTTCTGTACAAGCTAAAGTCAATGTGACTTTAACATGCTAAATTCCCTATGAAGAACTACAATATCTTCAATCCTAAAGTGGGCAGAGCCCTGAATCCACCAATCAGAGGAGTCTGTTACCAGAGAAGCAGGAACCACACCAAACCTACCCCTCCCACAAAGCATTACATATATTAACTAGGAATTACATAACCAACTCTGTTGTTATTGAAATCCCAGAGGAAGAAACTAATGGGAAAAATACAGGGGCGATCACTGTTACCATCCAGAAACATTTGCACCAGCCTTTTAAATTTGTTTCGCAGCATTTCAGCAAAGTGTGCATTCACACCAAATGTTTTTCCTCAGAGTTTGGTAAAAAGGGGAAAAAAAATAATAGATGCAATTTGCGAAACCTTTCGTTTAAGTCCTAATGGAAATGCCAAACACAACGTGTCCCGACCTCTGCATATTCAGACCGCCTAATTGCACATCCAGACTCTGTGCTTTTACAAAGCCAGTGAGAAGGGTTCGATCTATTTCTGGCTGCGTGGTCACACTATTGTGTGGGTGCAGAAAACTTCTGCTGCATTAAACTAATTTTCCAGCAACGATGCCCACGACAACACTTAAAGTGCCAAACAGGTCATCAAGTGGAGTGAGTGGAAGAGGAGGTCTAATCCATACAAGGAGCTGGAGTTAATTCATCAGAGTGCCCGGCTTGTCTAAACTGCCATTGCCCTGGCGTTCTGATTACATTAGCAGGGGGAAAAAAGGCTGTTGCCACGAATGGAAGACGCAGCGAGCAGCTGTCGCGGTTCGAGAGGGCTGATGTAAGCCCCTATTCTCAGCGTGTCCAGGCCAGTTTCAATTACGCACTAACCCCTGACCCCACGCTGCTTGTAAGCGAGAGATGAGAAGAGGTGCTGGGCTTGACGCCTAAGCTCCAAACAGCAAGGACAGAATGGGATTTGGTGGCTCTAAATGAGGAGTTTGTGGCACTGTCCCTTCTCAAAGTGAATGGGATTCCATCTGTAGTGTGTATTTGGGGGGATGGGCGGCTGCTTTTCTTTGCCTTTTCGGAGCTGCTTTCTATAGACACGGCTACACTTTAGACAGTGGCATGAGGCCACCTCTTCTGTTCTTCTCTCTGCCCTTTTTGACCCTCTGTCTGTGGTCAATGTGGAGATTGCCAGAAAGAGACAGCTGCACTTCAGGCTTCCCGCCTCAGTTCCCTGTTGCTCTTTGAGCCTTTCTCTGTTTTCCATTGATTTCTCCATCGCCCTCTCCACTGCCTGTATCTGCCGCTTTAGAAAATTTCATCTCTGTGGGGTGGACGAGGGCTAAGTTTCCCAGCCCGAAAATGAGAGAAATTCAAGACCCTTGGCTTTGGCTTCGTGGCAACATTGTCCTTCCTCTCCAGGCAAAGAGAAATCCCTGGGGAAATCAGATAACATGCAGCCACATTCAAAATTCAAGGCCGATAATCAAACCATCAATTGTTGGGATCAAGTCAAATGCGTTTGGCAGACGTGGATGGGCTTTTAAATGCACATCACACGAAACAGCAGGAGCTGGTCTTCCATTACAGTACAAATAATTCATACCCTAAGAGATTACTGTAAAGATGAAAAGATATCAGAGCATTTCAACGCCAGAGATTCCACACCAAACGCGATCAATTTGAGCCTGCGGTGCGTTTGCTGAAAGATGCTGATGCTGGCAGTTCCTCCTCTGATTCAGTAAGCACAGATTTTACTCCCTAATTATGGTCAAATTACAGACTCTGGCTGCGGGATCACCAGCCTCTCCTCCCATTCTCTCCCACAATCACTCATTCTTTTGTGAGGACGGGGAAAATGCGACATATCTGTTCTGAAAACTTGATGGAGCACGCTGCGGTGAGCTGAAAGTATTTACTAAAAGGAGCCATTTTAGAGTCTCATTTTCATGAACTCACTCTATTTGGCACAATCCTCTGCAGCTCCCTTTTGCAAACAAACTAGCCAACTGTAATAGAATCACAGTACACAGATGGCATCAAATACCATGGTATTGGATGATTACCATTTTTATGTACTGTGGTCTTTACTAAGGATAAGTCGGTTGTCCTGGCTTTGTTATTTTGGTATTTTAAAGTTCCCAATATGCCATTTTAAGGCTCTTAATTGTGTTCTGGTAGTCTCCTACAATAGGTTTACATTACCTGAGATAACAAACCTGATTAGGTCTTGCAAAACTCAAACGAGCTTGTGTGATACACAAGAACAAATATGATTGGTTCTCACATGTAAGGCTGGGCGGTATTTCTGAAAACTGTAGCGCGATATCAGTGTTTCATATCAGTCGATATCGATAATTATTGATATTTTTTATGACCCATTTAAAATAAGGACCAGGAGAAAAATATATTACATTTCAACACTTTTTATTTTAAACTTAACCTTCCTCTGATCACAATCCCCTCATTTATGAAGACAGAAATGTCAACAACCCTGGAAAACTCAAATAATTAATATGTATACATAATGCCACTGCCTCTATTATATCTTTGTACCGTTTAGATTCTTTGTCGTAAGGCACTGATAGAGAGTACATCTCCACGGTGGTCTGCTGCATGTGCAGTGTTGCAGCTACAGATGTTGTTGGTTGAATACGGATGTGCTCCAAAGGGTGAGCGCGCCTAAGGTGGTACATCAAGTTACTACCAAGGTATTACCAGTCTTGGTGGGGACGACGGTCTTGCATAATTTGCAGACGACATTGGTCTGACCACGGTCAGACTTACAGTATAAATGTCCAAAAAACTGCCATACCGGCGAGCTGACTTTTCCTCTTTTATTTACAATTTTAATGTAATGCTATAAGACTGTGGTTCCCAACCTTTTTTAACTCGCGGCCCACACAGCCAAACACATATGTTTTCGCGGCCCACTGCAAAAGAATTTAAACAATCCCGCTTTTTGTGTCTAGTTAACTAAGTACTCAGAAGCAAGGCTGTTAATTTTCTTTATGGAATAAACTAGTAATGTATTGAATAAACAGAAAATATACATAACGGATCAGCAAACTAGACATTTTTTATTATATTAACAATTTTACAATTTCTGTTAATAATAATTGGCGGCCCCCCTGCAATACCGTCGCAGACCACAGGTTGAAAACCACTGCTATAAAAAAGTTTTTAAAAAAGTAAGCAAGTACATTTGAACTTCTGTTTCTGATTTTTTATGCACTCTATCTATGTGCTTGCAATGTTTATCTGTGAATAAAAGCCTAAATTAAACACGTTTTAAAAGCTCTTTAAAAGCCTGCACAAAAAAAAAAAAAATAGGATTAGCATGGATTTCTTTTGCGATTACTTTAAGAACATTTTGAAACATTTTGGGGGAATAAGCTTTCAACAAGGGTGACAAAAATCTCTCAGGCCTCATTAAAAAGCTTAATTTTGTTTTAATTATGAATTAGGAAAGTCTTTAGAGTAGGTTTGGAGTGACAAGAGGGTTAAGTACTGAGTGAACTAACCTTTAGGCTTTTTAAAATGAGTCTTGAGACCTATTTATATCACATCATGCTTTGTTGTGAAACACTGTGAAATGCACCTGATCCGGATCAGATGACCTCAGAACCAGCCTAATTAGAGTCTACCTTGTGACCTAGGAACTTGTTGATTTTGAAAACATCCCTGGCATACTCAGAGTCTTTAAAGAACAATAATTTAACATGATGGAAAACATGAAACTACTATGATAATTGCCCAAAAATCATTCTGCTCATAGCAGTCTGTTATCCCACATCAAAAATTGTGTGTCATCTGACATATTCAAAAAAGGCCCTTTACACTGAGTAAGATATCTGGACCACATGCAAGTCAATGAACTCACTGAGTCTAAATGCCACAAAAGGTTAATGACTAGCTGTTACGTTACTCAATGGCACACACTGGACACACTTCATTTGCAGAGTAGCCAAAAAGCTGACAGCCCAGAAAAAGCAACCGTGTTATCTAAGCTCAGCATAAACATGATTTCTCTTAAAGAGAAAGAACTTTAAAAAAATAAGAAAAAAAACTTGACCATGTGGTTATATTAACATCTTTACTCAGATGTCATGGTTAATTTGACACATAGAAGGCTGCGAGGGACAGAAGTACAATCCGTTCTAAGACATGCAACTCAAAATATTTAAACTAAACTAAAACTATTTTTATATAGAAATGTGTTCTTCTCATATCATAATCTTTTTCCAAGTTCTGTTGCTAAATATAAAAAGGGGGCTCTCTTTTTTTTCTCTCATTTTTTAAAACTCGCAATTAAGATTATAAAGAACTGCAAGTTCATTCAACACAATTCTGACTTTATTTCTTGAGTTAAGGAGACACTTCCAAAAAAAAGATACTTGAAGTATTTCATCAGCTGCCAATGGAATTTTACTGCTGTCAAATTCAACATGGCATCTACTCTGACTAAGATCCATACTGTCTATATCCATGGTACCATATGAAATCAGCACAACAGAGTAATGACTTCACACAAGAAAACAACAGCATTTCTAAACACTAACCCTTTTTCTGGGGGGTCCTTTATCTTCCTCCTTCCCTCCCCTTACACTCTTGGCATGCTTGGCAGTCTTCTGCTCTCCTGGCTGCTTGATGGTGATGCGGATCTCAGGAGGACAGATATAGTTCTCTAGGTTCTTAGGAGGCTTCTTGGCCCGTTTGGTCGTTTGTATCTTCAGCTTCAGGCTGCCTTCAGAGAAACTGGCTTCCTTGATGGAGAATTCCTGCTCCTCCAGCCCATCACCCTGCCCCCATCTCTCACTGTCTGCATTAGAAGTGACATCAATGTCCTTCCCCAGACCGAGGTCTTCGTCCTCTTCATGGTCCTGTTGCTCTCCATGTAAAGGGTGGCTTTTGATTGGACTGGCAAGGAGACCCACTTCACTGAGATCTGCTCTGTTGATGGTTGTAACAGTTGAGAAGAACTCCTCGTTTCCTTTGGGTCGGGCCGTCCGAGTAAGGTCTCTTTGCTCCATTGACAATCTCGAAGCTCTGTCCAAGAATCAGGAAGCAGAGGGACCCAAAAAGGGCAGAGGGACACCGGTCCAGGTGATTGAGTTTAATCAGAGGGATGAGTTGAGGTTGAGTTTTTCCCAGGTGAAACTGAAAATAGAGTGAAAAATAACTCATTATTAGTTAATTAAAACTATAAACTGTAAGTGCATGTCCAAGCACGACAAAGTCTATATTAAAAAGGACATAAAAAAAGCCATTGAACTTCATCACAATCGCTTACATCTTTTCTAACCAGACATGACACAATAAAACCCATTTTTTTTTAAGATTAAGAGTTTTTGTCGTCCTAACCAGCCGCAACAAGCAATGAGTTACAGAATGCATTACCCTTTTTTCTACATTAGACAAATCTCATTGGTCCAGGAATGTAAACACAGCTGTTTATTGCACAATACTAAACGTCTTTTTATAAGTGCTGTCAAATGATTAATATAATAAGAAAAGAATATTGATTGTTTACATAATATATGTGTGCATATCTATTGTGCATATTAAAATACAAACACATGCATGTATATATTTAAGAAAAATAACTTATTTATTAAATACATATATAATATAAAATATACTATTATAATATGAATATATAAATTTATAAATAAAAAATATTTTCAAAGTATTTACTGCATGTATGTGTATTTATATATGCACAATAAATGTACACAGAACATGAATAAATATAATACATATATTCACACATATAATGTAAAAAAAAAACATTATTTTGGATGTGATTACCTACAATTAATCATTTGACAGCACTACTTTTTACTTATTTTTAATTAGAGATTCACCGGTATCATGACAGATATTGGATTTTATTTTTTTTCATTAACTAAAACTTTTTTTTTTAATCTCAATCATTATTAATTTCAAATTTCAAAAAGAATATTAATTATTTTGTACCATAAATTTATAATAGCTAAATTCACATTAAAACCACAAATTTTTATGCATTGTAAACTTATTTTAGACACAATAATACAGAATTTTAATATTGCCATTTATCAGTTATTGGCCATAATATGAAAATAATTTACGAATAACTGACTGAATTGAAATATAACTTTAAACACTTCAGAACATCAGACCCGTGTATGGTGATTAAATACTTCCTCAGTAGCGTAATTCCCATTTAAGTGGGCAAGGTGAATTACTGAACAAGACAAATGTGTCTTTGTTAAACCACCAATTAATCAGCATTGGGGTTTAAGCACACAGTCTTCAACCCGAAACAGTTGTACCGCTGGCTCCAGGCAAACTCCCTGACACCATAATTACATTGCTGACCAGCTCATTTGCTTTAGTGGTCAGTTGAGTAAGCCTAGTCACGGTGTGAAAGTCAACAAATGAGGCCTCTGGCCCAGTGATAAACACTTTCCAGACATCAAACAGACCTCAACCTGAGTGACCACAGACCTGGAAAAGCTCAATTAGGGTTGAATATAACACCTCCGCAGCATATTCAGCATCAAATTGGGTATTGAATGAATTTCTTCCAGGGTACCAGCATTCAAAATAACAATAATATCACTCAAACAAACCATGGATGACAAAATCTGCCTAAAAATAATTCTAAACCGCTCTCTGATTGGCTCATACATACGGATGTTATGTAATTCCCATGCCAATGCCTGGAGACACACACAGCAGATAAGCCTGACAAAACAAAGTTGACAATAGCCAGTGGACAGTGGCAAATGTAACACTAATCCTTGAAATAAGCAGTTTCTATTTCGGATAGGAGTTTAACACAAACTCTCCATTCCCCAAACGTCAGACGCATGATGTCAGTATTGATGTATATAGACGGAGGGTTTGGAGCATTGGGCTCAGTCTCTCATCTGCTGTTGGCTTGTTGTCAGACACAGCTCAGTGTCATTTACCCTTTCAACTGCCAGACAGGTGACAGATGAGAGGCTACTGAAAACAACGGCAGCTATCACAAGACAGCCTGGATCCACGCTAGACTAAACAGCTCTATCTATCCATCATATCATGACAGTCAAAATGGCATAATTCTCATTCCAGCCCTTGCCGACTCAAACACAGCCATTCACAAAGCCTCAATGAAACCCAGTTGTTTATATTTCACTTGTCTATACCTCTGAATAGTGTCCCAATGCATCTTGGGTGTTCTAGCTATTTGGAAAATAGACAAAAAAACGTGACGTAACACCACAGTGACCAACATAACACAGCCCTGCAGCTAAAAATGGTTGTCATTCCTTATTTAAGGGCTCAATTTTGTTCTGCACAAACATAGTTCGATAGGTAAAAATACATAAAAACTTAACCGTTTTCATTACTTGGAGGAGTTTATTTCTTCTAATCGTGAATTTACACAGTATTGTACAATTTTGACTATATTCCTTGTAGTTGTGACTATATTACATTATATAATCAACTTTAATTTCTACAGTTTTGAATGCATATTTCATAACGGCTACTTTTTTCACATAAAAGTGTTTTTTTTTTTACAACTATGACTTTATACAATTTGGGTCTATATGTACTATATTTTCACTAAATTATAACTTTATTCCTTATAAATTGTCAAATGTATACCTAACAACTGGCACTTTGTTTTGCATAATAGTGACTTTAATTATGACTT
>JAUCNO010001398.1:3090218-3156058 GCA_032353835.1 Enteromius viviparus | reverse complement strand
ACGTCCGAATTCCATTCATACTACTCACATTCATACTATATAGTACCTACTGTTTTAATGGTCGAGTAGTACGTTCAATTTTAAATGTAGTACCTACTTAAGCAGTGTGCGATTTCGGATGCACCACATGTCTTTTACAGATAGTTATGTAACGTCAAGGTCTCAATGGAGTCCTTGTATGTACCATGAAAGTTGTTTTTATTCATTTTTTTATAAGCTTTATATGATTGTGACAGTGAAGTTCATATAACCGTGTTTCTTTGAGTGTTTCTTTCAGCAGCTTTTTGAATGGACAGAGGAATGAAATTATTTTCATTATACCACAAAAGCTGAAGTTGTATTAAACCGTCTCCACTGTGTCCCTCCACAGGAGCTCAGGAGTCAAGTATAATAAAATCTGGTATGCAGCGCTGGCTCTGGTCACTCTGGTGCTGTTTTCTGTGGCAGTGGGAGCCTTGTTGTTTATGATCAAGTTCTACACGGACCCAGAGGCTTGTTTCCTCAACAAGCTCTTCCTGGGTGTCAATGGCGGCCTGTGCTTCGTCGTGTCTCTGCTTGCTATCTCGCCCTGCATTCAGACCTGTGAGTTTACCAAGGCTTCACTGACCTACATTTTATACTTCCAAACAAATGTTTGCTTGATGTCAGGCAAACTAATTTATTCATAGTGTCTGGAGCTTTTCCCATGTGTAAGCAAGCCGGCGAGCTGAGGAGAAGAGTTTTATCATGATTCAATGATAAACAGAACAAAGTTTGAAGTCGTTTTAGCAAGTCATTTAGAGGAATAATTCACCCCTCCCAAAAAAGTCATTATTTACTCACCCTCGAGTAGTTCCAAATCTGTATGAATGTTTTTTGTTCTGCTGAACTCAAAGGAAGGTATTTTGAAGAAAGTTTGCAGCCAGGCTGTTTTTGGTCACCATTAACTTCCATAGTAGGAATAAAAATACTATGAAAGTCAGTGGTGACAGCTATATCTACAATATCTTCTTTTGTGTCAGCAGTTGTAAATAAAACTCACAATGTTGCTGTTTTTACTGTATTTTTGAGCAAACAAATGGGGCTTTAGAGAATTTCTTCTCATTTTTGAATGTTGATGGTCATTTAATAAATAAGCATAACGTATGAAGCGTACACTTTCAAGCAAACATGATCACATTAACAAAAATCTTCATGTGCTGTTTTTTACTAACACATCTGCTGCTCTGCTCTGTTCTCCACAGTCCAGCCCACCTCAGGTCTGCTGCAGTCCGCGGTCATCTCTGTCTACGTCATGTATCTCACCTTCTCCGCACTCGCCAGCAAGCCCATTGAAAGTGAGTATGTCTGTCACTTTTACACAAAAACACTGTCTCAATCGCTCTCAGCTGCCCTGGGTGTGCCTCTCAGTGTGGTCTGTGGTTTTCTCAGTGTCTCCTACTGTAGCTTGTGTGGACAGAGCTGTAAACTATATAATGCATTTCAATCCACCGGACTGTTGTTATTTCCCACACCAAATCCGTCCTGTGCTCTTTCTCTTTCAGTGGTGGAGCGAAATGGAAACAATGTCACTGTCTGCGTCTTTCCCTACAAATCAGGACTGCAGAGCGACATGAACATAGTGACTGGAGTCGGGGCGGCCATACTGTTTGGCTGTATTCTCTATTCTTGGTATGAGCAATGCACATAATTGTTGTTGTTGTTTTTGATGGATCAATCAAAGGATTTCCAAGTCAAACAATAGTTTTATGTGAAAAACAGAACAAAATTTAAAGGAATTATTTACCCCAAAATTAAAACGGTTGAAACTTTAAAAATGTAGTTGTGTTTGTTTCTCTATCAAAACAAGTTTGGAGACATTAGGCATTAAAAACCAGTGGATCCATTGCAGTAAATGTGTGCCGTCAGAATGAGTTTATACATCTGATAAAAACATCACTATATTCCACAAGTAATTTACACGAAGCTCATGCAAATCAGCATGTCCATTATTCTTCCTGTGGAAAAAAACACCCGTTGTCATGTCAAATCATTTATTGAAATTTACTGATATATTTATTTAGAACAGTTTAGAACTTTGTGGCGCTTAATCTATGCATATTTCTCTCCTGAATCAGACAAGGCAACTTTTTCACTAAATTAATTAATATTATAGATAGAGAATTCATATTTTAAAGTAAAAACATCCTAATAATGGATTTTTTTCTTACAAACGTGCAGCTTTTCACTTTACTTGTGTATTATAGTGATGTTTCTTGAACTCTCATTCTGATGCCACCCTAACATTTAATGCTAATTGTTTTCATGTTTAAATTTTTAAGTTTTTTTTATTATTATTTCTGGAAATCATCCAGAAATAATAAAAAAAAAATTATAATAATAAAAACATTTAAATGTATTGTTCACTTGTTTAAGTAAGCCATTTATTTTAACCCACTAAAACATGATTTTGTGTGAACTGTCCCTTTAAATAAGCAGGGATATTCTTAGCCTTGATGCAAGTCTCCATAACATATTCTTTAAATGGGTGATCCCAAAAACTGTCCTGGGAGGAGTGGAAACATGTAATTATCTGGTTATGACTAGATGTTCATTTAGATTTAAAAGCAGGTAGTTTGGTAGGAAGGGAGTGAAGATTAGAAACTCTCATACTGTGAAGACGTGAACTCACATGTGTTTCTCATTAACTGCAGACATGTCTGCTGAAGCCCTCTCTTTAGAGCCGCTCCTCTCCACCTAAGCTGTATTTACACACGTATGTGTTAGCTGTCAGACCGGTGATTCATTGTTTTGTCTCTCATCGAAATGTTTTCGCCAGTTTTCCTGAGGCAAAACAAAGCTTTAAAGCAGAAAAAGCGACTTGGTTTTGGTTTAAAGAGTTTTAGGGAATGCTCTTCTTTTACGTTTGATGGTTAAAAAAAGAACACTGCCCCCATGTGTCTGATGCTTGTTTGAGTTAACATGAAATACTCTTCCTTCAGTTTGATCTCTACCACCAAGAGGAGCTCAACGGCATTGCAGGTGTACAGGAACGATATGCCTGAAAATGAGGTGAACATTTGCTGTCGTCTTGCTTTGTTGTGTTTAACATTACATTAAACTATATGATGAATCACACTACTTCTTTCTTTTCAGAGAGCACGCTGCTGCTTCTGCTGCGCTGACGATACAGGTAAGACAACACATCTTCTAATATTTTAGGACAACACATGAAGATTTTAATCTTAAATGTTGGAGGAATAACACATTTATTACATTAATTTGGACTCATTTAGACACTTGAAAAAGGTATATAGAGAAGTCCTGCAGTTTCTTGAAAGAGGTGTTTTTTTTATATATATCTTCCAGAGGATTATGATGATGAGAAGACTACTGGAGGGCAGAATGTGAAATATGATGAGAGAGACGGCACAATCTACGGCTACTGCTATTTCCATTTT
This sequence comes from Enteromius viviparus, assembly GCA_032353835.1. Classification (NCBI taxonomy): domain Eukaryota; kingdom Metazoa; phylum Chordata; class Actinopteri; order Cypriniformes; family Cyprinidae; genus Enteromius; species Enteromius viviparus. Next base: position 3,152,639 of record JAUCNO010001398.1, on the reverse strand, counting down.
GTTTTCTTTCTCGGCTCCCTCTACGTCATGATGACTGTAACAAACTGGTTTCAGTAAGTTTAGAAACAAACACAATAAGCCTCAACACAAACCTTTTGTAGTTTCATATGTAGTTTTGATGAAAACCTACATAGACCGTAACACAACTGACATGTTCAAGGCCCAGAAAGGTAGTAAGGACTTTATTAAAATAGTTAATGCGAGTGGTTCAACCATAATGTTTTGAAGCTTTAAGAATACTTTTTGAGCTGAACAATTTTTTTTACATGGACTATTTTAACAGTGTCCTTATTACCTTTCTGGGCCTTGAACATTTCAGTTGCATTGCTATCCATGGAGGGTAGAAAGCTTTCAGATTTGACCAAAAAGATGAAATGTTCAAATGCTTTGAAGATGAAGGTTTTGCAGGTTTGGAACGACATGAGGGCGAGTAATTGATATGATCTCTTCCCTCTGCAGTTATGAGAACGCAAAGATCGAGAGGCTGCTGGACGGAAACTGGTCAGTGTTCTGGATCAAGATGGCATCCTGTTGGGTCTGTTTATTCCTGTATATGTGGACCCTGGTGGTCCCTATGCTCTTTCCAAAGAGATTCCAAGCCTAGAGACCCTTCACACATGCTCCAGTATCACCACTGTCCAGTTCAAACTACTGTTTGTGTGACTGTTTTTGTTTGTTTTAATAGTTTTAGTATAGTAATGGCTTTTGATTTCTCAAAAGCTGCTTATGTTTTGTCTTTTTAATATGTTTTCATGGAAATTTGTTACAGAAATCATGTTACGGTTACTCCCACGCTGATGTAGGGCTCTTGATTTCCTTATAACATTAAGTTATACAAACGAAGCATTGCTCAGGCTCACACGTCACCTGCAAGAGTCTTGCTTGTTGCGCTTTTATTTTGGAAGCTGAAGAATTCTATGCAAATCCACTAACCATCTGTGATTTATTTTTTTTCATTCATCTATTCGTTTACCCTCTTCAAACATGTTTTATAGTAGTATTCCACTTCAAGGGTGTTTCACTAAGGTAACAAGACTTCCTATTTAAGTAAATGTACATATTTATTTAATTGAGCTATCTCTTCACTTTAGTTAGGAAATTGCTGCCTTGCAAAACCAGAACATTATACCACTCATGGACACCAAACCAGCTGATAAACGACTGTGCAAGCTTATCCCTGTACATATGTGTGAATTAATGTACTCGCGCGAGATGTGAAGTTACTGCGTTTATTGAAGCACCCTAATAACTTCCTTATAAAACCACACCAAAACAATTTTTCCAAATAAATCCGCAACATTCCTCAAGTTTCTGATCTTTCGGCTTCATCTGAAATCTCAGGTAGTGATGAATTCCACATGCTGTTTCCAGTGAATCACCGTTTTAAGGAAAGCATGCGACTGCCTTTCCCAGTAAATGTTTTTAAGCTGACTTTGAACGGACGGGCAAAGCCAAGGCCACATCATTATACCCCCAAAAACCCAAACTGCCACACAGATTGTTATACGGCCAACAGCAACACTGAAGCTATAGATTTTACTTATTTTTCGATTTTTGTTACAATTTAAATGGTGCTTTAAACCATTGATGTCCTATAATATTTTATTCCAGCTCATGCACTAGACTCGCAAGCATGTCATTTGTCTACGAACGAGTTTGTATGATCTTTTATACTTAAAACGCATTGTTACAGCTATTCTATTTCATCTTTAAGAGGTTTTTGTTGCTATAAGTGCATGGCTGTATTTCTTGTTTGCGGTGTTCAGTTTAAGTTTACAGGAGCTGCCCGTATTAGACATAATGCAGCACTTCTGATGATTGCTCCCTGGTAGAAAAAAAATGAAACAAAGTTAAAGTGTTGTTGATGAAGGAAATATCTAGAACTGGAATTATTTGACATTTTATGGTTATTCCTGTGTAGCAGTTGTAGCTGTCCTACATGTTTTGACAAACCAAAATCTTTTCTTAGAATTAGAGCTGGCATGTCTTTATATTCTTGGTGATGATGTTTTTGGCCTTTGTAAAACTCTAAATATAGATAACGATTGCCTTAAACACTACATGCTACAACTGCATTAAGCTATAAGCATACTGTTTATGAAAAATCTGATGCTTAGTATTTGATTTGATGTTTGTCTGCGTTAAACATTATGTTTTTCCTTTATTTACAAATATGCTGAACATGAAAGTGACATTTGATTGCAATATGTGCTTTATGTAAATAGTCCATTGTAAAGATGACCACTAGATGTACTCATAATATTGCAAAAAATGTAATCTTGCGCTTTGTTGTTTCCACTAATTTTGCATGACGATATTATAATCCAAAAATATGTACTGTAAGTTTACAAACAACTCTTGTCCTCATTTATATGCATTGATTTATCTTTATTATTGTTATTTACTTTCTCCCATCGTTTCAAAACGTTCCATGAAAGGAAGTCATTTGAGTTTAACTGCTGCAGGATCAATATTCTTTTTAGTGTTTTTATTGATATTGCCAGTTCTTTCAATAAAAAAAGACAAATGAATAAAATGGTTTACTCTATTACTTTATTTAATGTTTTAATACATGGAAGTTTTGTCATTTGTAGTTATGCACAGAAAGGGAAAGGGGAATCAGACTTAATTGTGTTATTTATTGTGATTTTATTTATTTTCTCTGTACATTAATATCTGTGAAACAAGTCTCTTATGCTCACCAAGGAATTAGAATTAAATTAATGTTTTAAAATGTAATTTATTACTCTGATGGAGTGAAAAAACTTTTATTTTAGATGATAGTTTTTAGATTTTTGTGCAGTAAACAAGTATAAATTCAGCATAATGATAAACCTTGGTTTGTCTTGAATGCAAAAGTCAGTAAATGGTCCATGTTTTACTGGAAATAAAAGTACCCTAAACATCAGTCACATCACCAGTAGTGCTCTCCAGTTTCATCTTATCTTAGTTTCATTACTGCTGGCTTTGTTCTGTGAAGTCTTCTGGGATTGTGTCTGTAAATGTCATAAAATGCATGTTAAAATACATGCTGAAATTAAAAAAAATTGCCTTGTTCTTCTAATATTGTTCAAGCACGGCACTCACCATTACAGCGGTATCTCAGATTGGACCAGATGATGTTTTCCTGTGAAAAGCAGAACACTCCAAGACGGCCTCCTCTCATACTGGTGTCAATAACAACTCCAGAGTCTGCAACCAAGTCGGTGCCTTCATAGAACTTTACACTGAGCCGAAACAGAAACACCACAAGCATGTTGCACTGTTTCTCACATCCAAATCCAGTAAAGTCTGAATTCTCTATTTGCGGTGTCTGACCTGATGTATCCCACTTGGGGTCTGTGTTTCAGATTCCAGCGGTAGGATACCTTGTCTTTCCAGCCCACGTTACGAGGGTCTTTCCACAGCAAGCGCACTTGATCGTCTGTGTCTCCAGTGTGCCACAGAGAATTCCTCAGGAACTCCCCTGGCCCAGTTTTAGACTTCACAGCCTAGAAATGCAAATCTATTGATTCATGTACGAGTGTTTGTTATTAAACATTAATGATCAAATATAATTGAAATACGCTTGAAGTCCAAAATAACTATTGGGCTACAGCTTTAACGTGAGTTAAGTGTTTTTGCACGCTTCAGAGTTTAGCCAATGCCACTTTTTTCTAGATTTGCAGAGGGCTCCGTGGAGCAGCAGTAATGATAAAAGCATGCTTTGCGTTCAGACAGTAATAGAGATGAAGATCTATGGGACCTTAAGCTGAATGCCAGGCTCAGCCACAGCTCGGAAGGGCACTGCCTGCCAGTACGTCTGCTCCGTCTGCTTCCACATCACCACATAGAAGCTGGAGGAATCCTGGAAGCCGAAGATAAAGCCTGCATAGTCGTCGTCGGTCACTGTATTCACGTGGAAGGTGCCCTCAAAGTCCACACCACTGAATGCTGTGTACCCTGTTTGTGGTGGCAAGAATGAGTCTCTTTTTGGCCAGATTTTCTTTTAAAACCAAATACTAAAGCTCATGTTTCAACCAACCATGATTTAAACAAAACTAATACAAAAATGATAGTTTTTATAGTTTAAGAGATACTTAAAAAAAATTCTCTCTTATTTATCCACTCTCATGCCATCCTAGATGTACTTTATATCACTTTGTCTTATGTAATAAAATCAAGATTTAAAAAACAAACAAAAAAAATACATCTAAGAGAGTCCATATATGCAAGAGCCATGAACATGGTAGTTGCATTGGAGAGCCAGAAAGCTCTCAGATTTCATCAGATATATCTTAAATTGTATGCCAAATGAACAAAGGTCTTAGAGGTTTGGAAAGACATCACGCAATTGACCAATTGATGATTTTCATTTTAGTGTGAACTAGCTTTACTTAAAAGGCCAGTATGAATTTCCAGACTGCTTTATGCTGGATTGGTGCTGGTCTTTCCACCATGGAAATACTCAATTTTATTTGAATGGTGTGGGTCACATAAACATACCAACAGCTAGTCCAGGGTCGCTGTTCATGGTTTGGACAATCTCCATCCCCTGATTAAGAACAACCCAGTTGGGGTCGATCTGAGCCTCTCCCTCTGGATCCAGAACCACGGTCTGATAGGCTCTGAAGTCAGTCAAAGTGATCTCGGCATTCTCAGGGCAGGTGTCGATTCTGTCTATCACATGATCTCTGTCAAAGTCTCCAGCGCAGTCATCGCCCACACCATCGTCTGATAAAGAAAAGCACATATTGATGCAACATTTAGAAACTTAAGTACCATTAAAAAACACGTATGTGCTTGTATTAGCATTTAAAAAAACATTAAATGAACATTAATTGAACAACTTATCCTAACATCCTACTGAACAAATGTAGTTGTGCATACTGTTTTCATCCTTTTGGTCTGGGTTTGCTACCAGTCTGCAATTATCTTTATCATCCAAGATGCCATCATTATCATCGTCATCATCACACTCGTCTCCAAGCCCATCCTTATCAGTGTCCAGCTGTCCACTGTTGATGATGTTGGGGCAGTTGTCTTTGGTGTTCTGATGACCATCTCCATCACTGGAACAAAAGACAAGTTATAAACGTGTTTTATATTCACGGCCCAAAAGAAAGGTAAAAAAAAAAAATCTGACTCTACCTGTCAATGTTTGTGTCACAAGTGTCTCCAACAAGATCATCGTCAACATCAGACTGGTCGAAAGAAAGACAGGTTAAAAAAATAATATTGAAAATGACAGAATATACTAAGTACTCATTACACAACTATTTGTTTTTAATCTGGACAAGAGGCCTTAAAAGAGTGCTGACATATTTGTGTAGCTTTCTTTGTTTGTATTTGCACCAGTAGGTGGAAGCAAGTGACTCTTTCATTGAGTTTCACTCAAAAATGCTGATTAATTTAGCTGATTCTCTGTTGCTCAGAGTCGCGAAAGGATGTTTCTGTTTTGAATTTATTTCTTTTTGCATATCTACAATGATAAGAGTGATAGCAGCTTGATAAAATGCTATTTTGTCTAAATAAATCTTATTAAAAACTCAACGTGAAACTCAACTCAATCAATGTGATTCTATGAGTTATATTCTTAATTTTCACAGAATATAATATAATATAATATAATATAATATAATATAATATAATATAATATAATAGAATAGAATAGAATAGAATAGAATAGAATAGAATAGAATAGAATAGAATAGGCACCTGGTTGGGGTTTGGCACATCAGGGCAGCTGTCACATGCATCGCCAACACCATCATTATCTTTGTCCTTCTGGTCAGGGTTGGGAACCCTCTGACAGTTATCCAGGATGTTCTTCAAACCTATCAGAAGTACAGAATGTACATGGAAATACATTCACTGATTCATCAGAGCGCCAGTGGTATAAATGAATGTGTTATATAGAGGTATACTGTCTAAAATGTCTCTGAACGGAACAAACTCTATCAGGAGAAACTCACTGCAGTGTTTACAGTGATGTCTTTGTGTGCAGTTTTTGGGGTTATGTCACAAGGTGGCGGTGTTTTCCACGCCACCTTATGTTTCCACTCGTCAGCAGCTCTTGGCGCAGGTTCTTGGTGGAAATGTGGAAATTTGCACAAAGGAGACATGACCAAGCTCTAAAGTATCAAGTCAAGTGTCTGGATTTCTGCCTTGATGAACAGACCGTAAATGTCAAGCGCTGCCTGGACTCTATTTTACACTTTTCAGACTGGAACAAATAATTGTCGATTTGAAAGAAAATGATCAGTGTGGTGCCGTAGAAGCTGTTAATATCCCTACAGGTCACTTCAGTTTTACATGACCCGTGCAGGCTAAAAAGCATTTTAATTTGAGCTTTAAAAACACAGAAGCTTCTGTTTTTTCTCATAAAATGATCTAAGCAGAGAAAGATCCTGATAAAAAACAGGCCCAAAGGGTGAAAAGGATATTTAAAACATAACCCCATTTGTGAATAAAATAGACGGCAGCCGCATGGCAGATGACAAACTAGCAGAGATTGGAAAAATCTCTGAAATTTGAGCAAAAATTTGAGCAAAATTGAGCAAAAAGTGCAAAGTTGTCAATCTTTGACAAAACAAGACTTGAATGACATTACCATCCCCGTCTATGTCATCATCGCAGGCATTTCCCAGACCGTCTTTATCTGTGTCCCGCTGGTCGGGGTTCTCCATGTATACGCAATTATCACAAGCATCACCATGGAGATCTTTATCACTGTTCTTCTGGTCTATGTTAGGAACCAACCAGCAGTTGTCCTGTTGGAAAACAGTCATGCAAGCACTGACATTGAAGCTCCTGAGTCCATTAAATCATGATCTAATGTTGATCATTCTGTACCTGATCATTGAATATGCCATCATTATCTGCATCCTCATCACAGGCATCTCCCCTCCCATCTCTGTCTCCATCTTCTTGGCCCGAATTTGGTACAAACATGCAGTTATCCTGAGAATTAAAATGACAATAATCTAGTAACACTTCACAATAAGATTCAGTTTGTTAACATCACTTAATACAACACAAAAATAACAGGTCATGTGAATATCACCTTCTTGCAGGTTCCATCTCTGCACTGAAGTTTAATATCTGGATAAGCATCAATGTCTGTGTCCTTTCCACACACATAGCCATTTCCTGCCCAGCCAATTTTGCACTAAAAGCAACACAGATGTCAGCTGAGAAAGTTGTGTCCTGGCATAGGAAATCATCAACACAAACTGTGACATGATATGTCTTTATGTTTCTTGAAATGCACAAGCAGACAAAACATCTGTGTGAGTGCTTGACGTCGCACCAAACAGCTGACGCTCCCGTCTCTCTCCACAATGCACTCTGCATTGATATCACATGGATTTGGCTGGCCGTTCCCACACAGTCTTTCAGTTAGAGGAGCAGGGTCCAGGCCAGTACTTATGCAGCCTCTATTTTGGTCACCCGTGAATCCAGTCTTACACATTCCACAGTGAAAAGCACCCTGCCAGAAAGAGAGTTTACAACACAGTCTCAATTCGTACGTATTCTATCTGTCTAAAACCCCATGACGGGTAGGTTTAGGGGTGGGGTTAGGTTTAGGTCATTCGTACAAATTCATACGATTTGGCAACTCGTAAAATATTTACGATTTAGAAGAAAACGTGTGAATTCATACGAGTGAGGTCATACAAATTTGTATGAATTGCTGTGAGATCAGGTTGGAGCCTGTATCTGCCGCTGACCACATTAGTACAGTGGGTAATCTAGGATAGTTGAAGTCTTACCACTGTGTTGTGGCAGTATGAATTAGGTGTGCAGCCACCGTTATCCTCCTGGCACTCATCAATATCATTACATATCTGATAAAAAAAGGATAAATGTGGTGTTAATCACATTATGGTAGTAAAATCAAAAACAATACCATTTTTACTATGTGTATTATTATTATTTTATAGTTGTAATTGGAGTACGGTACAGCAATCAATTATTACTGTAATCATTCTGTAACATGGCATGCATTAGAGAGTGCTTCAAAAAGTCTTATTATATATTATTTCCAAAAAATAGGGTTCAGTAAATTTTTTTAATGCTTTCGAAAGAAGTCTCTTATGCTCACCGATGCTGCATTAATTTGATCATAATTTAAATTTTCAGTGTCACACGATCCTTCAGGAGTTGATTTCGAGATACATTTTTTATTTTTTTCTTAAAAACAGTTTACATTTTATGATAACATATTATAACATAACATATATGATCAACTTAATGGATGGCGATAAATTTTATGCATCAATGCTGAACTAAAGTATCAATTCCATCAAAAAGAAATCTTAGCGACAAGTTTTTGAATGGTAGCACACACACATTTCATTGTTCCAAATACATACTTGTTTGTTTGTCTGAGCATAGTGAACGCCCACACCCTGGATGTCTGGACCACCGAAGCCTTGTGGACACTTCTCACATCTGAAGCCTGGTGCAGTGTTAATACACCGAACACCAGAGAAACATGGGTTGAACTGGCACTAAAATGGAACAGTTTGTAAGGTTAGCTAGATTCATGATGTTCAACAATTCTTTCTATTATAAGGAAGATTAAGTCACACGATCACACTGCGATCTGAGAAAAGTTCTATAATAACCATTGGAAAATTACCTTAGAGCCTAAGTAACGGTTTAAACAATTATTAGTCTAATAAAACCCCTACTGAAACATGATGATATGTTAATAAATCATTATGTGTTCCTAACTGAGTTTTATTCTTCATCGTTTAAGCAGAACACAATGTCAGATGTGCTGAACAGTCTGAGCTATTGAGATACTGCAGTGAGTAATGGAAATAAACAAATAAAATAAAACAAGTCTTCATGAATCATGAGTCTTCTTACGAGAGAAATAAACAGGAAATTAGTGGATAGACGAACATCATAAACAGCAAATTCGATAAAAAAAAATCAGTGACTTCAGTCTAACCTCATCTACATCATCACATTGGACACCATCTCCAGTGTAGCCCTCAGGACAGGGTGCACATTCCACACCTTCAGCTGTTTTAATACACATGTCCGGCCTAAAACAGACCCCTGGCCTGCACTTGGATGGTTTTTTATCCTGTTTGTCCCATCCAACAGCATCTAAATGGTAACAGAACAATTGTGAACAACAGAAAACATCAGTTTTAAATTTTAAAAGAGGTGCATAAAAGCTATTGACCCTTCTGTCAAATGCAGTTTAAGTAAAGACTGTCTGATAAAAACGTGCTGTCCTGAGTAACCTGTCCGATTCAGTGTCTGCGCTCTAATGAGATGTTGACAGGTTTAATGTCAGTGTCATTATTCTGTTGTTATTTTCGAAACTAATTTTCGAAATAAAAAGTCTTTCAGCTCACAAAAAATTGAACTATCCTGTCCTGCAGATGTTATCTCATGTTCGAAGCACACACTCACGTTTATTAGCTGGTAAGGATTTGCATGAAAGTATGACATTCATTCTCTTCAGGAATATTTTCTATGTTTCATTAACAGGTCATGTAAGTATTCTATCCCATCCATAGTAACGGTTGTTTCCATAAACCAAAAATATAATTTTATTTATTTATTTTTTTTAAATGTGTAATTTTGAATGTTTTAATGTTGAGTGGTGGCTTAACCCAGCTTAATAACCTTATAGGCTGTTTATTCAGTATTTATAACTTAACTTAATTTTTATGAAATAAATTTGTAATGAAATTCTAAATAGCCTATATACACTCAACAAAATTTTAAACTTTGTTTCACCTTTGAACACCGTTGTTTCTGCTCCGATTTTTCATGACCATTTCTCTCAAACATTGTTCACAAATCAGTCTAAATGTGTGATAGTGAGCACTTCTGCTTTGATGATAATCCACCCCACCCCACAGATGTGCCACATCAAGATGCTGATCTGACATCATGAGTAGTGCACAGGTGTACTAATCTTTTTTTTTTGTCCCCTTTTCTGTTATTGTATTGTTTTATGTATTGCTCTCTTACCAGGCTTGTCACAGTTAATAGATGTTGTTCCGGGTGGAGTTCTGGTTCCCACTCTCTCCTGTCCTTTAGTGTCCACACACCAGCAGTAACCTGTGGACCCGTGGCACTGCTGAGGCCTGTACTGACCCTCCTCATCACACTGAGGGATGAAGGCTCCTATCAGACCAACATCACAATCTCTGCGCCGCTCACACTGGGTCTTGGGACGCACTGGATCAACTTGGGATAGAAAGGAGTTTATTTTCTCATCACACCCCTCAGTAGAAAAATCTCATCCATAAAGTTACTGCAGCAATGTTACATAGTTTTTGAGAATATTGCTGGTGGATCTGACAACATACAGCCTCCTCCAAAATAAAAATATCAAGTGAAAAATGTAAAAATGCACACTTTGGCAAGAACATAAGAATGTCTTAACAACATATTTTTTTCTTAATAATAGTGGAAAATTAAAATACCCACATCTTTCCTCATAAAGATAATAGTATAAATTATTAGGAACTGCAAATAGTTTTATTTGTGTGCTCTAAAACGAAGAAAACAAACAGGGTGGCTTTCTGCAGTCTCCATCTTGAGCAGGAACTGTACTGAATTTAAACTAAACAATTGCCTCACTGAATGATAAATATATCTATAGAATTTTATAAATTACAATTTTTTATTTTTCCATTACACTGTGATTGGTGGTCCAGCTGTGAACAGAATGGGAGACTAATTTTTTAAATGACAGGAAAACTGACCAATCATATTGACCCTTTGAATGGGCGGGCTCTGTTGTTCCTAACTTTACGAGTTCCGCCACTGTGAGGATTCCCACCGTCTAGTCTACAGGGAAACATACCGGCTAAAAAAAAAGCCGAGGTAACATTAGTGTCATTAAAAAGTACAGTAAGATGTAAATTGAGGCCACCGTGCCAAATTATTTCAATCATTTACATGGGCCGTGCACTGTTTTGTAGTTTTGTATAAGCTTTATTTGAAAAAAAGGTCTAGGTTTAAGAGTCACAGTTCACTACATATAAACACACAACATAAGATTGGCCCCTCGGTTTTAGTTGTGGCCCCTCTTGTGCCCCCAGTTAAAAAAATCCTAAAATCGCCCATGCCTGTCAACCACCATCAACATCCTCATTATTTGACTGAGCACAGACAAGAAAAACTGCTAAATGTTTTCTCATTATAGCTGTTTTGTAACTTTTAACTTAAGTCTTACCATTGCATTGAACACACTCCGTGATAGTCTTTCTCAAGTCAGCCGTTTCTTTAGTCTGTTATAAAAAAAACTGATTGTTATTATGCTGAAGCTCCAGGGTAGTTCACCCAAAAATGGAAAGTCTGTCATAATGTACTTACTCCCATCACATTATTACAAACCTGAATTACTTTTGTGGAATATTGTTAAGATATTTTCTAGTCAGTAATTCTATGATGAATAAAGTATTTTCAAGCTTCAATAAACAACATTTTTATCAAAAAAGTAGCCCATAGGCTTCTTTAGCTTTGTGATTTTTTTTGTGCATTTTGTGTGAACTATCACTTTAAGGAACTGTTTTCCCACTCAGTTTCAAGTTACCTGCTGATCAACCTTCTGTTTCAACTCTTGGATCATTCGCATGAGCTCAAACATTGGGCCAGCTTCCATTTTTGAAGTTGTCCCTGCATAAATTTAACAATGATATTCTCTGTATTAGAAAAAAAAGCAAATAACCAATCCTTAACTAAACTAAGCTGAGTAGGACACAGATGACAAAGCAACAATAGCCACACCTAGTAGTTGGAGTGTTTCCTTCTGTTCACCCTGCTCTGGATCGCTGCAGTCCTGAAGCTCCACCACGTTATCTATAGACTCATCAAGCACGAGTTTGAGGTCTGTCAACTTGTCCTGTAACACAGGCACATTCACACACTGTAAAATCTGTTAGTCATTTTACAGAAAAACACTGTTAAAAGTTACAGCAAACAATTGAGCGTACTGTAAGTTACCCTAAACTGTTAATAGTTAAACACCACATAATTTTACAGTAAAATACAGTCAAATGTCACGACATGATTGGATATGACTGGTTCAGAACCTTGGCTTGGTTCATCAAGATCACTGATTATGACTCACTAGTAATCTTTTGTTTGTGTGCATTATATCTAAGCAAACAACTGAGATATTACCACTTTGTAACATCAAAATAAGAGTCAGTAAATTTTATAAATCAGCTTATCAATTAAAAGTAAATCTCTGTGTCTGTGACTAATATTTACCAAGCTTTGATGACCGAAGCATAAAAAGAATAATGATATTATTTGTTCCACCTTGCAGAATTACCTGGGATGATGTTGGCAGGGTCTTGAGCGTGACTCGTTTCGGGCCCTGCGGTAGTGATTTAAAGGCCAGCGGCACGTCCTGCACTCTCTCCACCAGTCTGCAGTCCACATAGAGGGCTGTAGTGGGGGTGCCCTGCTGCAGCCCGCTGAAGTGCAGCAGTATATGGTGTTTTTGACCATCTGTCAATGGGACTTTACCGAAATTGGTTGTTCCAACCTTTCCACTGCTTTTCAGATATTTCAAAACGACTGTGAGCAAAAAAAGCTATTTAGTGTACCAAGAACCTATTAAGCCACTAAACATGTAGCACATTAGTGAGCTCTGATCACACAAACCTTTGTTGAGTTTTCCTTGAACAGTGAAATCAAAATAATCTGTGTTGTCCAGGGCATTGAAGATGCGGAATACCCGATTTGGAGCTTTGTTTTGCAGCTGAAGGCTTGCAAGGATAAAAACATTGTCCATGTTCTTTGCCTGTATTCCTCCTTGCAGAAGGTCAGGTAAGCAATCCGGTGACACCAGAAGATCATAGACTGCAAAATTAGCATTTTTGTCAACAGATTTGTGTTGGATAAAAGATGGCTTTTTTGTCAAAAAAAAAACATATGCTTTTTTGTCCAGGACAACCACAATAAGATCACTGACAATTTTTTCCTCAGCTAATGGCCTTTTAATGTTCAGTTCCACATTTATTAATCCCACTGAATGCTAAAAAAAATGTAAATATTTTGCTAATATTGATATGATATTTTATCAGGCATGAGCTGTTTTTCATCTATTTCACATTATAACACAGTATAGAAAATTAAGGTATGCAAAATTTTATTCATAAACAGTTTTCTAAATATATGCAAAAAAAGCAAGACTCTAACCATTGTTTTTAATTTTAATATTGTACTAAATTATATGGTTTAAGGACTTACCAATTCCTTGTGTTTTCACTGTATCAAAGAGTTGTAAAATGAACTGTAAACTGAATATTATTCTTATCCAAGTACCCATTGTAGATTTTTTATGTCACAAAATCCAGTTAAAGTGTTCCACTCGTATTCCTGGAAAAATAGTTTCTGCTCTGAGCCCCGATTCAGTCTTGATCAGTAGCCGTCAAAACAGAACTGCCTGTTCCCTGTAACCCTGCAGATTTACGCTTTTCAGATGTCTCTAGATATAAGGTGTGACCAAGCGCCTCCTCCAGAACGCTTCTGTGCTTTTACCAGTCACATATTGCCGTGAGCAGGTCAGATCAAATGGCCTTCTAAAGGGCTCTTTGTTAATAATGGTAAATGATGGGAGGATATGCTGTGGTTTTTGGTCAGAAACTGTGCCAACTAGTTAAAGGTTGCAATGAATGAATTCTGGTTTAAATTAGCTAGTTAAACAAATGATTTTGAAAGCAAACAAAAAAAATAATAAAAACAAAGCTTGTTCTTATTTTTACATTTAGAATTTTCATTTAAACTGTACTTAAAAGTTGCAACTGATGATTTTTTATAATTATGGTTTAACAATTCGGCTTTACTAAACCAAACAATCTCCCAAAAATGAAAGAAAGAAAAAAAGAAAGAAAGAAAGAAAGAAAGAAAGAAAGAACACACTTACAGGAATGATCTGGCGTGACATGTCCATGCTGAGTCTTGCCAGTTTGAGTGTTACAACAGATGAGTTATGGAAAATCAATTACACTTTCCTCTTCATATGAGTAAGCTTACCACATTAACTCTACAACTGCCTGTGTATTGTATCCTGCAGATTCTCATATACAGAAAACAGATTTAATTCTAAAAAAACAAAACAAAACAAAAAAAATTCTTTTATAATGGCTAAAATCACAAAAAAGTTTGCTTATCCTATACATCTATATACATAATTTTATAAGAATGTTTTCATCTGTTAAACATTTTTCAACATTTATACTGCACTAGTGTTTGTCAGACTTACAAAATCCTTATTTACTTGAATTAAGATTATAATAATTTCATTTTAATGTACAGACCACAAAATCAGACTTTAGCACCTCTATTTAACCTCAATATTCGTTTTGAGTTATTTTTTTTTTGTAATGTTTTTTACACATTTAAAGTCATAAGATATAAAACCGATTCCAGTTATATTTATTTTGTAATTAAATAACGTAACTCTGCTACTTGTAACTAGTTACTCCGATCCCAACACTGTTTATTTAAATATTTATTTGCTGAATTTGACAATTGCTTCTGGTTCTTGCCTCCATTTCTGTATTTTTACATTTGCTGGGTGCAGGTTGTCTCCTGGCTCTCTCACTGGGATGCTGTCTCAGTCGTGCACACCAACATGGCGGAACCCATGGAGCTGCTCTGTTGGGGAGGCGACTGGGATCTGCCCTCAGTGCACACAGACTCTCTCATCGTGCTGGTAACTACATGGCTTATTTTAACGCTTGTGCTGTATGCATATTCACAGTGTAAACATTTTTAGTCGCGAATGTCGATGCGTTTTTGGAGATACGTGTCCTGAGCTCCGGATAGCTGTATCCGAGTCACTTTAAGTGTCTCTGTACACTATTTACGCGCCAGTTCAGGTGTCAAACGATGCTTCATGTCATGCAAAAAGCAGCTCGACTGAATTGCATTGCATTGTTTTGACTGGTTGATAATATTAAGCATATATGTGTCGCACAGCTTTTGGTTTTATTTCTTGAAGGTCAGAGGAATAATGCTGATAGGATCCAAAGGGTATGGGCTCCTTTTAAACGTTTTTCACGTACATTATAGATTATAAACACGTGCTTGTCCTTAGTGCTTAAGTGTAGATCTTTTTTTGTTGTTGTTTTGCAGCTGCCTGAAAATGCGTTCTGATAACCTTTTGCAAAAATGCAAAATAAAAGTCCTAGTTACAGTATAGCGCTTTAGTGATTTATTATTAATTTCTGCTTAACTATTAATCGGTTATCTGTTCACCTTCACATGTTTTTAATGTTCTCTTTCAGGCTTATGCAAAATTTTCAGGTGCAAAGCTTGCAATAAAGTCTATTGACTGGACATGGAGGACTATCACAGGTCAGAAAGGATTGTTTTTAATAGCACTGGTGTTAAAGCTTGTTAAATGAAGTGAAAGCCTGGGATGTAGCCACAAGCATCGAAGTCATCTTCCAAATGTAACATTGTGAATACCAAACATTGCTGAAGTGCATGAGAAGGGATAAGGAGTTCATTGATGGTTAAGCTGCAGCTGTCGTGTTTGTCCCTCACAGCATCTGTGCCACAAATACACCACGAGGGATCCACAGTCACAGAACCAACACAAATTCTAAACTTCCTACGAAAACAGGTAGAAATTCAGATTTGTTTGCAATTTATTTGACATTTTTGTGTAAAGTGCTTGTTAGCAGAAGAATTCCGACAAGTATATTGACCAGCTGACTATATATTATCCCACTTATTACATGACTTTGCAAAAAACAATTACAGTAACAAATTATTATGTGCTTGAGTGGTTATGCTCCCTGTATTGTCTACTAAAATGTCAATAATACATGTATTTCTTAATCCACACAGAGATTCAATGCAGACTATGAGTTGACAGCTAAGCAAGGAGCAGATACAATGGCTTATATCGCCCTCCTGGAGGAAAAGCTCCGGCCAGCACTGGTGGGTCCATCTGCACTAACTGATTTAAGTCATGTAATTGGTCCTCATAATAATTCTCTAATAAATTAAGCATATGTTTGTGCTGTTCATTTGTAGCTGCACACATTCTGGGTGGACGCAGAGAACTATGCTAACCTGACCCGACCCTGGTTTGCGTCACATTCCCCGTTCCCCCTCAACTTCTTTGTACCGGGTCGACAGGCCAGCTTGGCCCTGTCCCGCATCTTACTGACCAAAGCAGAGTCACCATTGCTGAACATCACAGAAGTAGAGGGAAAGGTATGAGAAAACGGATCCATGTACAGTCATAACATTATGTCAGAGACATTAACTGTCAAGCATTGCCTTGAATTCATCTATTCTTTTTCAATGCCATGGTGAAATGGAAATGTCTGCGGTTCTGCATTGTGAGATGGAAAACAGTTTATCTGAGGAAAATTTTCTGTCCTGATGACCAAATCTGCCTGAGGTGGATTGTAGAAACCAGAGGATCATGAAATATGTTACACAACAAATGCGCTATTGTAGTTATGCCATTCCTCATAATAATGAATATAAAAATTGTATGGTTAGTAATAGAATTTCTTTCAGATCTACAGTGAAGCCAAAGAGTGCCTGAATTTGCTCTCCCACAGACTTGGGAACTTCAGTTTCTTCTTTGGAGACACGTGAGTTTTTTTCCCAATTCTTTTATTGCATAATATTTATCAGCTCTTTAAAGAGACAGTTCACCCCAAAATAAAAAGTCTGTCATTTATTCAATCTCATGTCGTTTCAAACTTGTATGCCTTTCTTTTTTGCTTTCATGGAGCACAAAAAATACATTTTGTGAAAATTGTTGGTTTTTTATGTTGGTCTGTACATTGAGTAGCTCCTCAATGCTGGACAAAAGGTCCAGGGGCATGGTTGGATCCACATCCAGGGGGTGGAGGCGGGTAGGTTTAGGTATATGCAAGATGAGAGGAGTTGGATATGATCACCAGGAATAATTCAATGCATCCTTGCTGTGCATAAGAGAATTCTTTTAAAACATTACAAAATCTTACTAACCACTAGTGAAGAACTTTGTTAAAAGTATTAAACATGAAATATTTTTCATCATTTTCTAATTTAATTTGGTTGTTCCAAACTTGAGTTTCTTCTTTGAACATAGTAGTTGTGGATACACCCAATACTATGGAAATCAATGGCTACTGTCAACTATTTGCTTACTCATGTTCTTCATGATGTATTATTTTATGTTGAGCAGAAGAAAGAAATTTAGGGTGAATAAACGATGGCAGAATTTTCCTCCTGGGGGTGAACTGTTCCTTTAAATAAAATAATCTTTCTGCTTTGGCCTGAAGTTCACTGTGTTTTCTGTCTGACAGGCCTACAAGCCTGGACGCCTTTGTTTTTGGCCATATCGCCCCTCTAATTAAAGCCCCTCTGCCCAGTGGGCAGCTTCAGAAGCACCTGAACCAACTTGACAACCTCTGCCAGTTCTGCAACACCATCCTCAAAAACTACTTTACCGATGTCTCTGCTGAGAAGAGAATGGACTGTAAGTAGCAAGACCTCTGCCATAGCCTTATCATATTAATAAAACCACACAAAAAACAAAGTATTGCTCATTCGCTGCTCTTTTTCTTCTTTTTATTAATTTATCTCAACCTCCATTTGTTTGCTGCTGAATCATAGAAATAAATAATTTAACCAGGCATTCATGATTTATTACCTTTCCCTTGCTCTCAACCATAGACATTTGGCGTATAACAGATGCTAAAAGACAGTTTAATAACAGCGCAGTCTTAGACCTTGTGGCTATTTTAAGTGATTTGCTATGTCTCGTTGGCTGCACGCTGTATCTGCTTTAACCTTTTTCCCATGTGCGGGAAAACACCTGCTTTTCTTCACAATCAGTGTCTTGTCGTCTTTTCTTTTCTGTCTATGCCTTCTCGCTAGGCTCACCGACGGCTACCCATGATCCTGTCGATGCAAATCTCCAGAAACTGACACAGCTTGTTAACAAAGAGTCCAACCTTATTGAAAAGGTCTTGGCAAGATTCACTTGCACAGTCACTTCTAAATTTAATGTCACTAGAAATCACTATTACATGGTTCAAAAGTGTGGATACTGTTTTTCACTGTGTATTGAAGCAAGCATTTGCTCCTATTCAGAATTATACAGCAGTTTCAATGAGGTCAGACAGATGCAGATAATGAGGATCTGATGGGACAGTCCAACTTAACAGTCGATCTCCCAAGTCGTCATGAAACCTGACTTAATTAACAGATTTATTTTTTTGGTAAAGAAAGGTCTTGGAGTATAAAAAATATTTGCTTTAAGGAGATAGTGTGTGTGTATATATATATATATATACAGTATATAAACTATAATAATTTTGTGAGTAAAAGACAGTAAAAATGCAATGGAAAAAAATTACAGTAAAATCCTGTTTAATATAATTTTGACATTTCATTTAAATAATTTAAGAGATGCTGCGCCCAAAAATTTTGTCATTTATAACTTACCCCCATATTGTTCCAAAAAACATCTTTTGTCTTCGGAACACAATTTAAATATATTTAGTTGAAAGCCGAGAGGCTTGTGATTGTCTCATTGACTTTCAAGTAAAATACACTGTCAAGGTCCAGAAAAGTATGAAAGACATCGTCAGGAAAGTCCATCTGCCATCAGTGGTTCAACCTGAATGTTAAAAAGCGACGAGAATACTTTTTCTGTGCAAAGAAAATAAAAGTAACTTCATTCCACAATTCATCTCCTATTCTGACATATGTGTTTCATACTTTTCTGAACCCTGACAGTATGTTTTACTTGCCAGTTGATAGGACAGAAGACAAAAGCCCTATTTGGACGGGACTAGTTTTACAGGGGATCGTTAGAGAAATGTTTGTTTAACAGACGTATTTGGGGATTTTAATCCCATTCGAATCTGCCATGTCTGTGTTTTTCTCTCACAACCTCTGTGATAATTCCAGAGCAAATTACCCACTGTTTGAGAAAACTAATCCCGTCCGAATGCGATGTCGGTGATTGCCGGTTATATATATATATATTTTTTACAACGTGTTTCCTTGTGTCTTTTGGCCAACGCGATATGCCTGTAGATGCTCTTACCGCACCCACGTTTGATATATTTTGACAAAAATATAAATAAACACAAATATAGAGCCAGATAACGTAAACTGTTAAGACTGACTATTGTAATATCAGTATCAGGAAAGATTACTCGGGTTCATTTCTACACTCGGTTACGTTTTAATTATCAAAATTAAACGTGTTTATTACAAATAAAAACATAATAGTTAAAATAAAGTAACCACACATTAACATGTTTTTTCTGTACTAGCCATTTAGCTTCACCGTGGTATTTGTGATTATACTTATTGTAATCAATCTGAATGACTTTAGCAGCGCACGCATCAGAGCACGTGATCTCTGTGACACACAGATGTACAAACAGACACGCCCACCTCTGTAATAAACACGGAGGTGTTAGTCCCATCTGAAATGGTACATGAAAATCACGGACGTCGGGTGATAATGATAGAAATTCAAACGTTGTTTAAAAAACTAGTCCCGTCCGAATAGGGAATTATGTTTGGAATGACATACGGGTAAGTGATTAATGAAAAAATTTAATAACACATTTATGGTTTTATATCTAAGCCATGGAGTTTTTTTTTTAATTTTATATCTCACAAGTCTTGAGATTTTCTTTTTAAAGAAGATATAAACCCAGAATTGCTCAAAAATAGAAATGTTAACTCTCAGTTCTGAGAGAGAAGTCTGAATTGTGATCAATTCAAATTGTGATATTGTGAGATTGATAGTTATCCCAAATTGTGAACTTTGACAAATGTTTACACTAAATATATAATAAAAAAAACAACTTTTACCTCACAAAGTGATGACTTTTTAGAATTTCACAAATCAGCCTGAGATATACAGTAAGCTCAGAAACTTAAAGATGCTCTATGCGATCTTGCAAAACACGAGGGGTCCAGGACGTACACCAAAGCAAAAACAAACTTTAGCCAACCAATCGGCAAGCGCGTGTTAAACCCCACCTCTTCTTGCCGGTTGTTTGGCCGAAGTTTGTTTTTGTTTTAGTGCCCAAAGTCTTTATTTTGGTATTGCAGCCTCTGTGTTGAGCGAGTTTTTTCCCAATGTATTCAGAGGGCAGACAGCAAGACATTCAAGGGGGTGATGCATAAGGTTTGAGATAAAAATAAAATCGAGCTAAAATCCTGCATCCTCTATAACATCCCATAGAGCACCTTTAAAATGTTACCTTTTTTTTTAACAGTCATGTTCTCACAACAAGAGCATTTTGGTTTCTCTACATTTCCACTATTTATTATACATTAAAAAAAAGAAAGAAAGAAACCGTATATGCCTAATTGTATGCTTGATTTAATAACCTGCTGAAACAGACACATAAGTGGGGTGTCCACATGCTTTTGGCCATGTAGTGTCTGTACTTACACATCTTTTGGAATAAACACTTGTCCTTTGGGTCTTACCATCTTGTATGTATTTGTCCCAGATGGATGACAATCTTCGCAGCAGTCCACAGCACAGACCGCACAGACACGAGACCAAACCCTTGTCCCTGGCCGTCGAGAGCAACTCAACCCCTCCCTGATAAACCTCTTCTATCCAAGCACTGACTTTACCATAAATAATTTATTTTCCACATAATGGAAATGTAAATATTTCCAAATGATATTTATAATATAAAAAACTTGCCCATTCATAATAAATTAATAGAAGCTTTCCATTAAGAAGTTGGTCAAATGTGTTACAAAATCTAACACTCAAACCAACAACAACATAAAGGGCTTGTTAAATGGGCATTCTTCATCTGTTTTATTTAAAAATCATTAGAACATGTGACGACTACATATAAGAAGGAAAATACTTTTTAGTAGCCTAATATAAACATTGAGCTGACAGTTGATGACTGGAAATACAAATGCTGTAGTTTAAAAGAGAAGTGAGTTGCATCATTGGCTCTCCAAAAACCATTGTATATAGAACTTTAAATGCACTAGCTGGCTTTCCAAATGCAAACAGTTTTGTGTTTTATGATGTTTTTATTTATTTTATCAATCCTCACCCAGCACAATTACAGGTACACTAAAAGCTGTCTAGTTTATACAACCTAGTTTAAGTTGTTCAGCTTTTATTCCATGGTTTTATAATTATTAAATTAGGAGTTTTTAAATTATTACGTCTTTATGGGCCATAATAGTTTAATTTAAGTGCACATAGCACGTTACTTATCACATACTGTAGTAAGCATGTAGAGTATGCATCGTGCCTCATTACAGCATACTTCTCTCTGATTTGATCTTTCTGTTGATTTCGCTTGACTTTCTAATTTCTTGACTTTTGGTGCAAAGGGATCTTGTCATCTGTGTACTGTGTATACATTTACTGTTCTTCATATTCTTCTGGAGGTTTTATACATGCAGGGAATGCCTTAAAAGTCCAGTGTCGTGCCACGCCATCACACCTTACTGTATTTTTAATGTAGTAGGTCATTCATTGTTTCAAGACATTGTATATTGCATAATAAATCAATGTATAGCAATGTTCAAATATATGTACATATATGCAATAAAGGGAAGTTCTTTGAAATGGACTTTTCTTAGATAAGTGTAAGCACAACTATTTAACTTATTTTATATATTAGTTTTATGTTATTAGTTGTTTACCCCAAATGAAAAACTACTACATTTTTTATTTTTACAGTGGAAAGTAAAGTAGCTTAATCGTGACAATTTATTTAGGCTCTTTAAATGAACAATACTAACATATTGCACAACTTTCCATTCATTCATCATTTAACTACGGCAGTAAGAGTGAGACAGATGTAGGGCTGCTGTTTGGAAGTCACATGGAAGCTATTACAACTCGCCACTTCCCAAATATTCACATTCCCTCAACGTAATGGAAAGGACGGGAGATTTTTTTATCCTTCTTTGTTTTGCTGGTTATTTTTCCCTGGTCTTCTGTCTATGATGAATTATGAAATTATAACTAAAAGGAAGAGGGGTTAATAACACACCAATAAAAAATAAAAAAAATTTCGGGTCAGTAAGATTTTATAAAAAGAAATGCTTTTATGATCCAGCTCAGAATTCTTTTTATTAGGGTTTGTACACAATTTTTTGTTTTAAACATTAATAAACAAATTTAAAAATTATGAGCAAGGAATGGTACTAGTATGATCTCAGAAGGATCATGTGGAGTTACTGGAGTAAAGGCTACTGAAAATTCAGATTTGCATCACAGGAATAAAATACATTTTAAAAATACATTAAAGTACTGAGCTGTTATTTGAAATAGTAATAATATTTTATGAAATAAAAGTAATTAAATATTCATTAATCGTTTTATATATAAAGTACAGTTTTTGAGTCTAAACATTCAAAATCTCACTGACCCCAAACTTTTTAAAATCTGAATTCATATGAGCTTAATTCTTTGTTTATTAAAACCTCTCTGATAGAAAAACATCTAACTGACACTAAAATATTCAGAAGCATTATTAACATTTTAATTCAGTCCAGTTGTTGTTTACAGAAATACAAATAAATATACAAGTAGACTAATTCACATCACTACTAAACAATTAGACAACAGAAACATTTAAAAGAATAATTTTAGGAAAAAAAAAAGCACCAAACAACTTGAAAACGAAGCACTATGCATACAGTGTGTGGCCATTAGACAACATATAACATTTAAATGTGTTTCCTGTTATGCTGATGATTGTAACTGATTTTGACTCATACAGTGAAGCTTTAATAGCAGAAATATATATATAATGTATGTGACACCGGTGATCTATTGGAAGTGAAAACTAAAATCTCTGAAGTTTTTGATTAAGTGAGATCCAGACCACCAACAATTTTAAATGGATGAGTGATGACAATATTTATTTTTCTGTGGTTTACTGTATTTACATGATTTGGTAGGAAAAGGTCAACCTTTTCCTACCAAATCATGTAAATACAGTAAACCACAGAAAAATAAATATTTTCATCACTCATATGTAATGCCTTGCCCATCATCTCAAAACACGTGTCTCTATTTAGCTATGCAAGCAATACTAGCAGTGCCAATGTCTGTTTTATTCAAACAACCAGGAAGCATGTAGCTTCCAAAATAAATACACTGCCTCTGAAAGTGAATGTGATCCAGGGGATCGTCACATACTGTACGATAAGCAATGAAACTGGTCGCATGCACTTTTCTGTTTCATATATACAAAAACAACGCAACAGCTCCAAAAACAATCTGGAGGGATTCAAAAGCACAGCTTCAAAAACAATCCTTCCTTTCACAAAACTAAATTAGGGTGACCATACGTCCTTTTTCCTGAACGTGTCCTGGCCAGGATTTCTAAATTGCCTTAAATGTCTGGGTTTTGGCTTTGTTTTCTTATGGATGAGTTCCCTTTGACCCTTCCCCTTAGATCCCATCATCAAGCATACCATGATTGGTTGATTATGTACATTGCCTGCACACTAATGGTTACTAACTTCAGTAAAGCCAAACCAAAGCATTTATGGTAATTTAGAAATTCTGTGTCCAGGAAGAAGATGTATGATCACCCTGACTAAATATTCCTCATTATCTCTTCAGTCACAACATACAACTGAGAAATACAATACACTTTCATTTTATTACTATTAAGAAAGAATCACTTGATTCATATCCTGTCACACAAGCAAGCCCAGAGTTTTGAGACTTCAGTCATGTAAACTAGCAGTGCTTGACAAACTCTGGGACCTCCATGGTCATTTTTAGTTCTAGATTACCCGGCTGCTCCAGGACGAACACAGGGTGGCAAGGCTGAGTGAAGGTGTGCCGAAAAGTGCCCAAGAGCTGGCCGTTCTGAGCATTGAAGAAGAACAGCCGACCTTGACTGTAGTCCAACAGAGTGCCGATCCGCACAGGTATGTCCATGACAAAGATGTCCGACTCCACGCGGTCATGAAGCAGCTCAAATCTGCAGCTGGAGAGAGGAAGGGTTAATAGAGCATGATAAGTATATCAAATAGTATACATACAATACATGTAAACTGATATTTCCTACTGACACAGTACAGTAAAAGATAAAAATAGCCTTTAAAACCATTTGTTTTGTTAATGAAAATACTAGTGGACTAAGTTTTTGTTTATGTTACATATGCGCACAATATTGTATTATGTAAACAAATCTTTAATTATGGATGCAATTAATCATGGTTGATTGTTTGACAGCACTAATGTATATTAATAAATGTAATAAAAGTCTTGAGAGACTCTCAAAAATTTTACCAACCCCAAACTTTTAAACGGTAGTATATAAGTAATGTCATTTAAACACACTGATTCCCTTTTCTTACATTTTGTTGCGGACACACTCATAAAATTGTTCTTTCCCTTGGCAAATGACCCTAGCTATAACATTATAGAAAACTTTTTTTTTTAATGATTAATTCCAAAGTGTCATTTAGATTTTTTTAAGACACCAGTTAACATACCTCCTCATCTGCCAAAGAGCCTTAATTACACACTGTTTCCACAGTCTCCCAATAATAAGCAGTTAATAATTAAACACTTTTCTGGCTGAACAAAGTTTAAAAAGTTACATAAACAAAACATCCATGACCTTTACATCAAATGGATATACTCTTTGGGATAATGATAAGCATGCACATATACAGTACATGCAAGGGTATGGCATGAATGGGACACCTTAAAGATGTAGGTACACAGTGCAGACACCAGGAGGCACTGTTCTCCCCCAGTGTGCTGGTTTGTGACAAATTCGGATATGCAATGCCAATGCGGTAGGCTTTGCACTTTGACACCTCCGTCTCCCAGTAGTAATGTCCAAGAGAAGGTAAAAGCTCAGCCATAACAGATGGACATCTGGGAACAAGTTCATGAAAATACATAAGCATTTGCTGTAAATCAAGATACTAGTGCATCACCGAAAACAGCATGTGTCCGGGAGTTTAAAGTATTTATCTACAGTGTTGGTTTGTAAATGTAAAAACAACTGTTTAGGGTACTTACTCTATGACAGAAGACATTTTATTGTAGACGTCGTTTGGGTACTCTACTGAGTTCCTGTCCTCTGAAACCTTCAGCACTGAGTTGGCCATTTCGCTGAGGAAGTGTAGCCTTGTACCTGAAGATTCAAAACATTCACCAATTACCAAAAAACAGAATTAATCATTTCGATAAGTGAGAATTTAATAATGCTGTAAAAACTGCCATTCTCCTATTATTACTGAGTTTTGTCCATGGAACTTTGTAAAGCAACAGGTGGATGTGACTGGACTTCAATAGGAATAATACAACATGAGAATCTTTGACTGATGTTGTGATAGCAGTGAATCTGACCTCTGGTGGAGATAAGGGCCGCCTCGCTCTGTTCACTGGCCCCTCCGGCATTAACTGATTTGATGTAGAAGAGGTAATTTTCATTGGGCTGTAGGAGGACCCTCTGTTCATAGCCTTTTATCCCAGATATGGATCTGTGTAAGGAGAGACTGCTTTCAATAAGCGCAGATTTACTCTTTACGCTGCACGGATCTGCACCCTTGAGGAATCATGGGAAACCTCATCTGAGTGTTCAGTGGATTTGAGAATACAAATCTTGCTACAAGAAATATTTATAGCAAGTGCTACTGATTTGATGGGGAAAAAAGTTAAAATATACACTTCATCTATAGTCAGCATAAAACAGTTTTTCCCCTAATGTGACGAATATATAATATAATATTAATTAATATATTAAATTTCTACTATTTGTAGTCAAAGCAACATTTTTTAAAGCAACATTTAATCATGTGCTACTGTAAATAACTAAAATACAAATGTATATAAACTACACTGACTCTTAAAACAAATGAAATTACAAAAATACACAATAAAATGGCTTAACCTTTAAACAATAATTTAATATAAAAATGAACTAATCCAAAATATAAACTAATAAAAACTATTGAAATATTGTATTTAAACAATAAATAATTTGAATTCATGGAGACTAAAAGTTATAACACTATTAACCAAAACATAAAAAAACAATGGTGTCAGTTTTGCTCTTTACCC
This sequence comes from Enteromius viviparus, assembly GCA_032353835.1. Classification (NCBI taxonomy): domain Eukaryota; kingdom Metazoa; phylum Chordata; class Actinopteri; order Cypriniformes; family Cyprinidae; genus Enteromius; species Enteromius viviparus. Next base: position 3,126,583 of record JAUCNO010001398.1, on the reverse strand, counting down.
CTAGTTCTGTTTATGTTTGTACAAAGAGACTGGTTAACTGTACCTCAGTCCCTCTCTCTCACAAGCGTATTGGCGGCAGTACTCCAGTGTGAAGCTGTCCACAGCGCTGGGCTGAATGGCGCTCCAACGCAGCGTGGCTGTGTCCCACAGCACTGTGCACTGCTCTGTCTGGATCACCGGGACAGAAGGAGCTGAAGAACACAGTGAAATAAGTTACCAAAAACAATCTAACTGCTAATCCCAGGTTTGTTTTGCTAAATGTGAACACTACATATTTGGATTAAAAACGCTTACGTATTGCATTCACATTCAGTGTTAGTGATCTCATTGCTCCACATGGTTATCTCGTTATAAACTGATATATTATGACATACATACATATGGCAGCATGACCTCTTGCTCTCAAAAACAACAGGCGAGTCAGAGGGGATTTACACGATGAGCAACTGACCGGTTCTGAAGGGTAGTCTCTCACTCGGCATGCTGCAGCCTGTGTAGTTCACCGCCATCACCCACACTTTATAACACTTATCTGGTTCCAGCTCTTCTAGATTACAGTAGCTCTCCTTTACAGTCACCCTGTATTCCTCTGAGATCGCTGCAGAATCAATTACATTTAACACACTTTAACTGAAGCACACTGCTGTTCTGAGCATCCCACTGACATCATTTTATATAATAATTACTTTTTATTTCTCAGATTGGCAGGTTTTGTGCTAATGGAAAAACGGATGTTTTATGCTTAACAATTTTCATATTTTTCAAAATTTGTATGCAATACAATGAAAGTTAGCATGGTCCAAAACAACACTGGAGCACACTGACTTTTTACATATACATGTGACCATGGACCACAAAAGCAGTCATAAATTTTCAAAATTGAGATTTATTAATAAATAAAACTGAATAAATAAGCTTTGCATTAATGTAAGGTTTGTTGGGATTGAATGATATTTGGACGAGATACAACTATTTGAAAATCTAGTATTTGATGGTGCAAAAAACATCTAAATACTAAGAAAATCGCCTTAAAAACTGTCCAAATGAAGCTCTTAGCAATGCATACTACTAATCAAAAATAAAGTTTTTATATATTTACAGTAGAGCTTTTACAAAATATCTTCACATATCACATAGGATACTTAACATCCTAGTGATTTCTGATATAAAGGAAAGATCATAATCTTGATTAATTATTTTGACACATACAATGTAGGGACTGTAGACAGGCTTTGTGGTCCAGGGTCACATATATGTGTGTGTGTGTGTATATATATGAATAGTAGTGTGTGTTTTTCTTTTCTTAGTGTGGTTGGAAAACCCCATTCTCCCTTTAGTCTAACCTCCTTGTGGCTCTTCCATGCAGTAGACTTGGAAGCAGTCAATAATGTCATCCTCATTGACTTTCCAATACACTGTAACAGAAGTGCTGGTTGCAGAATTGGCCTGTTGAGGCTGAAGATGTGGTTTTTGAGGCACTAAAAATGAGTGATAATTCAGGTCAGTAAAAAGTGAAGGGTGTTTATTTGCAATGGAAATCTTTGCTAAGGCGCACCTGGAATGGCTTGTCTGTTTTTCTTCCCATTGCCTGATTTACCCTTGGCATAATCCTCAAAAACCAGCAACCCTCGTGGACCAAGTTCAAGTGACATGGTGGATTCCAAAGCTGTATTCATCCTATTTTAAATGAAAAATTAATTAATAGAAGGATCACTGAAAGCAGACACTGAAACACTAAGAAGAAATCCAGTTAATCACCACATTTTCATTGCGTGTGAATACACCATGCAGTAAATAATTTTATTTATATTCATTTAATGGCTATAAGCACTTGAAACAAACAATGTTTTGAACACACCAAACTCAACAAGGCAATTACAACAAGCTTCTGGTTTGATTAATTTAATATGCAGCTCATTTCTGAAGTATTGTACTTAGCATTCAATGTTAGCAAGCCACTAATGCAACATAAATTCATGCCACATACAGTTACCTCATATTGATATCTTCTGATGACTGAGAAGGGGTGAATAAAAAATGGTTTGATTAGACTAACAGTTGTAGTGCATCAACGTCTCTCTTAGAATCTCTAAGCTAAGCATTTTAAAATGCTTTCATTGCAACTATGGCTTTAAAAATCATTACATCAAAACTAATAGTTAAATTTTACCTACTTTAAGCGAGTAACTAACACACAACAAAGTTAAGCCTCACAGAAAGAAACTTAAGAGGGTCTGTCTCTTCCTCCTCCTTAGCTGTCATCTCCATAGTCTCCTTGGCCTTGTCGATATTCTCCTGGAACGAAACAATCTGGTCGTACAGTTGCTCCAGTTTGGACTTTTTCTCCTCCTCCATGGCCTGAGACATCTCATTATACTGATCCATCAACAGCTTCATAACCTCCTCATTGTGCTCTTTTATGATCTTCTCACAATCATTAAAGTTCTCCTGTGGGAACAGCACAATAAAAATGCACACAAGTTCTCAGTAGCCTTTCTCGACTTAATAACATCCCCAAGCTGACAGTGCACTAACGTAAGAACTATAAAACTCAAAAGCAAAAGTCACCTACAGTACACAATGCTATGATGATGTGGGAGCACACTTTCAAGGGTAGTGCTTTCTTAATCTTTTTGACCTTAGTCAATAATTATACAGTGGGTGTCCATGATATTGTGCTCACTCGATATGACTTGTTTAATATTCCAAAAATTGAAAACGGCAAATGGTACAAAATATGTTGCATATGTTTAAATGAACACATTTCGATGTAAATACCTCCACTGTGTTATAAGCCAACTCAAGTTCAGACACAAAGTCTTCAATGTTCTCCGATCTTGCTTGTAAAACTGATATCAGTTCACCCAGCTGATTCTGAAAACATTATCACATGGGAAATTAATCAGACAGACAACATTAAACATTCTGAGGTGCAGAACCCAATGTATGGCTAAATATTCAGCATTCGTCTTGAATGATTATTATTCCTTTAATACTGTAAATATAATTTCTCTTTTGGATTGTTCATATTTGCAAATGTCAAATCACACTGGTGCAGTTCTTTATAAACTACAGATGAATCATGCAAACAGCTGTAAACTTTGAGAGAGGGACATTCAGGGCTTATTATGAGTCAGTCAGTTCTGGCTTAGCCTCAGACGTCACTCCCACGTTGGCTAAACGTCTGATGCATATGGTACACTTAACTGGAAACCCTTCAGGAATGTCGAAGTCGTCTTCTGATTGGTTGATTTTTATTTCCGGGGGATGCGAGTGTCGTGTTTATTTTTTTGGTCCGCTGGGAAACAAAACTCAGATGTGTGAATGCGGAAGTAAAACTGTTGTGTTTACATGAGCGACAATAAGCATTTATTAGGATCAGTTAAAAGTTGGATTCTCAAAAGTATGCGAGGTTCACAGAATAGACTCTTTAGGAGATGTCCAGGAGGTTTGTTTGAGGCACTTAGTAGAGACAGAAAGAGATATTTTAGCCTGTTTGTCGACGGGATTTGGGAAGAGTATTATTTTCCAAACCTGGCCGACCCTTTGTCAGCATTTAGAAGGATTCCCAGCTGATCCAATTTTACTAGTTGTGTGTAACCTCCTATCTATTATGGAAGATCAAGTGAAGTTCCGAACTGAGAAGAGGATATCAAACATAAAACAACCGAATGATTCCAGAATTGCTTGTAGATGTTAAAAAGTGGAGAGATATGATTCAAACAGATGTTTACCGCGAGCGTCTCAACGTGATTTTCTATGCTGACTGACTTTTTGCACGCCGGTCTGTTGTTGTGGGGACATTTCCATGCCCTTGAAACGTTGAACGAAATGAACTGTGATTGGTTGTTTGACATGTCTGTCAATGGCCTTATGGGCGAGCCTTGGCCAAAGAAAGCCACTATGAATTCCAGACCTTCAGCTGTCGGTCTGAAGGACTGGCTATGCAAGACTAGTTCTGGCTCATCTGCTATGAACGTAGTCAAAGGCCAATAAAAGTAATCTTTCACCATCTCTACATGATTTATACTTAAACATTCTTGTATTGACAGCATATTTTATTTTTCTCTACAGTCGATTATGTGTTTTCATCATTTGTTAATATTAGATACTGGAAGATTCCTTTTGTATAAAACACTTGAGCAGTCAGTGACTTCATAATGTAAGCTCTCCAGACAGACCAGCTGAGAAAGATTAGATGTCAAGCGGATGTCAGGAAATCATGTCTTAGCACTTTCAAAGTACAGGGAACTTAGCTTACCTTGATACTGTCAAAGGCCTCATCCAAAGAGGCCTTCTCATGGTTTTGATGCTCAGCCTCACTCAACAGTACTGGGCAACGACAAGCAAGGCAGAATGCATCCATTGGTTGAATTTCCTCTTGTTCATATTCTGCCATCCGAGTACTGTCTAAACCCTCAACAAATTCAAAGCTGGTTTCCAGGGTTTGATCTAACAGTCCAACTTTTTCATGGTGTCCATCCTCAGTTATAGCTTGTTCAGATTGTCTTGCCTCTTGTTCAGTGACCATCTCAAAATCAAGCTCCTCCGCAATTTCCTGCTGCAAATCACAGCTCAAGGCCGACAGGTCCTCCTGAGGGGTAAAGCTTCGCAATTGCGAGAAGACACCTTTATTACTACTTAGGCTTCTTTGTATATCTTCGTAAACTTTCACACTATCCTTTGACTCTAAAGGCGAGACTCTCATTGCTAAGGTGTCGTCCTCCTCAACTGGAGGAGGAGGTGAAATGGGTTCTGTAAGGTCTGTTATATCTTCAATCAGTGAATCATTCATTTGTGTTTTCTTTCCTTCCTCTGAAGATTCTGCTGAGGTTAGAGTTAACGTCTTGCTCTCAATATCTGTCCTACCAAGGGATGATTCCATCACTGGGATCTCTTTGGTTAATATGGCCATGTTATTTATTTCACTATGTTCTTCTACCTGTAGCTCTTTTGTTGGTACAACAGGTGACAGCCTTACTTTTGAGTCCTCCTCATCTTCTGTTACTTTCCTTTGCTCTATGCTTTCTTGAGCAGATGCCTTCATGTCATTAGTTAACAATAAGCTACATTCTTGGCTTGAATCAATTGTTTCTTTTATCTCTGTTGGCACTCTCTTCTCAGCAGGTATTTCATTCTGAACTGGCTCTTTTGTGGTGCCGACTTTCTGCTTTGCCTTCTCTGTGACATCTACCTTAATTTCATCAGCTTTCTTGTGTTTTTCTGCAAGCCCAGGTTCAATCTCATGTATGTCAATATGTCCCTTTTGCTTTTCCAACTTTTGTTTTAGCACTGGTGCCTCATCTTTTGGCCTATCCGCACCTGTGTCGACTTTGGCTTTCTCATTTTCTGCACTGAATTTATTTTGCAATTCTGGATATATTTTCTCCTCATTTGTAATCTCAGGTTTAGTCTGAAGCTCAGTGTTTGTTGCATCTGTTTCACACGAACGTGATTTTTCTGAAGCTCTCTGAACTGATGTAATTTCAGACTCTGGCTTCATTTCAAGTTCTGTTAACACTCCTGCTGTACCGACATGGGCTTCAACCTCTTGTGCTGCACCAATTCTGTCAAGTACTTGCCTTTGTTCCTCCTTCTTGGGTATTAATCCTTCACTCACTTTATCCTCAACTACAGGAAGAATTGCTCCATTTTCACAGACGTGAGAGTCAATTTCTAAGGCTTCAGATGCAGAATGTATGGCTTTAGTAGGATCTGTTGTGCTCGTTTTATTCTCTTCTGAAGGCTTGACCTCTGCTTTCAAAGGTTCTTCGGTTTTAGGAGGTTCTATTTTATCTGACAGAGGTTCTTTGATACTGATAATCTCCTGAGAAACTATTTTAGGTGCTTCTTGTTTTACTATGTCTTTATTAATATTTTGAATAATATCAGGCTCTAAAATGTTGCCTTTTGTCTCGAATTTATTAGGCTTTTCTTTGTCGTTTTCAGCAATAATACTTGTTTTCTGAATTTCAGCAACATCATCAGCTGCTTTGTGACGTTTATCTGCACTGCTCTTAGAAACACTAATGTTTTCAACCGGTTGTGTTGCATCAGCCTGGATTTTCTCTGAGCTCTTTGTTTCAGGCAGAACTTCAAATTCATCTTTAGCTTTAATATCATCTTCATGCCCTAAACCCCCAGGCACTTGAATATGAGCATCCTGACTTATTTGTTTATGTACACAGTGTTCCTCTTTATTGGTGGTTTTCGTTTCAGGCTTAAGGATTTGATCCACCTCATGAGGTCGTATGTCTTCAGGGTCACTTTTTGTTGCAATACTGTCATTGATAATGACAGTGACATTGCATTGCATATCTGTCCTGCTATGCTTCGCAACCAAGTCGTCTGATGTGACCTTACTTCTATTGATCTTTTGCACTTCTGGTTGAATTCTCGGAGCACAGTGGCCCTCTGAACAACACCCTGTGGACTCGCACTGCATTTCGCTTTCATTTTTATCTTGTACACATGTTTGCTCGGCAGTTACTTCATCATTTTCTTCTTGTGCTCTTTCTAAACATCCAGTGAGTTCGAATTTACTTTGTGACCATGCAAATTTCCCCCCATCTTCCCTCTCTTTCGCCTCAGCTGCATTAGCAGCCACTGGTGTTTCATCCTTCAATATGAATTTTTCCAGATAACCATCTCCGTCATCAGAATCAGAGTATCGCCTTTTGAAAGACCTTTCTGAAACAACACTCTCAGTATCTGAGAATTCGTCTTCTTTCTTTCTGTCTCCTAACGCGTCCTCATAAAGGTCTGAGTAATGGAAGGACATTGCTCGTGGCTCCTCTAGAAGAATTTGATCTATGATCTTTGGTGGTCCTGTGGGGAGATATACAGGTGTGAGGATACATTCCTGACTTCCAAATAAGACTGATCCACTCTCTTTCAGAGTTTTAGAGATCTCTTTTGCTGTTCTTCCATTTCGCTCCTCAAACACAGGCTCTGCATTGGACTTATTTCCATAGAACACTTCATCAAGATGTTCACCTGCAATTTCAACATCACTGATTATTACAAAAGAATCCTCATCAACAGCTTCATCTGCTTTTGACTCTTTCTGAATCACCTGAGGTCCCTCTGGCTGGACAGTAACTTCTGATAGAAGTTTTTCTGTCTGTGTAGTGCTTTCATTTGGTGCCTGTTCATCCAACAGTGTGAATTTTTCAAGATAGTCCATATGAGTTTCATCCTTCTTTGGTTGCTTATCAGCAGAGATCTGTGATGATTCCTTCAAGCTTTCATTTTGTATAAGTTCCTCAATGTCTGCGTTCCCGGGGCAACTGTTTGTAGCAACAGGCTCATACTTTTGTTTGGATTTTATCTTTGGGGTATCATTCAAGTAGGCCAAATTCTCCACCAGTTCACCACTATCTTCCTCATCTACTGTAGCAAGCTTTGAAGGTACAACAATATTGAGTATTTCGAAACCTTCTGATATCAAACTAAAAAGATTTTGATCCTTGCTTACAACAGACTGACCATCCTCATTGTTTTCAGATCTGATATTGGGCAGAGAGACCTCAATCATTGCTGGTCTCTCCTCACCGATCCGACTTTTTGGTAGTCTGGTGCTCGACTTTTTAAATCGATCACCCAGCTTGCCTCTGCTACTTGTCTTTTTCCTTTTAATTCTGTCTTCATCCATTATGATGACAATATTGCCCTGTGTTCCAGAACCTTCCAGGCTGTACTGTTCAGATGGTGAGCTTCCCTCTGAAGCCCATGGAGTTGAGCATCTACTTGAAGCAGTCTCCCATACGATCCCACTGTCCTCACTCTGTACCGTCACCATGGAGAACGACGGGTCCACCATCACACACTGGAGTTTAGGTTTTACTGATGGATCTTGCACAGCTTCCTTTAAACTAACCAAAAAGAGTTCAGAAATGTTTCAACATAGATATGGGGTGTAGAATATTCTAGTCTGAGGTATCATATGGCATATATAACATTTAACACTTAATGACGTTTAGATTCTAATTTTAAAACTTTAAAAAGTAGAAAAACAATAAGCAGAAGCAAATGGTAGAATATCTGCTTGTTACAGATTTAAAGGAGAATTTATTAACAGCTATTAGTACCGAATATAAATAACTTATTTATAAAACATTCAAAATGTTAATAAATAAATTAATAAAATAGAACAATTGCATTTTCAGTGGATGACTCTAAAAAAATGCTTTTTGACAGTAAGACAAATAGCCTAGTGTAATGTGACAAGGGCTTGTCCATAACTCAGTGTTGCCAAGATTTAGTAACTTTCCAGACTACCCCAACAACTTAAAAAAAAAAAAAAAAACTGCCAACAAATTTACTACACAAGAAGAGCATTACACACATCACATGTGAATTAAGCTGCTAGTTGTACTCATTTAAAAATAATTGTTTTATAATTGTTTGCCCCTATAACTTTTAATTAGTTGGACTGTCAACATTATCTCAAAAATCTGTCTATCTATCTAACAATTATCAAAATGCACTGTGTAATTTAGGTCAAATGCTGGTGATAAATAAAAAATAAAAAATCCTTATAATTAACAAAGTTTACATTTTAAGCATTTAGCTTACTACGAATACACTACTTTAAACTACAACTGTTAATGTATAGTTTTACTAGTTGTTTAGAAAATAGATAAAATGTAGTTGTTCAAAACATATTTTCATCAATTCAATGTTTTATTTAAAAATTATGTAGGCTAATGCAAATGTGTTTATAGGCTAAAAATAATGTGTTAAATGTTTATTTTTTGTTCAAATGAATATACTTAAAATTATATTCATTGATTTGCTAAGATTTGAGTCTGTATTCCACGATGTGATGCAGTTTTGCGTCAGGGTTACATAATGGCATCCTCATCCAGTGATGTCACAACGCCATTTAACAACAAAACAACCAGCCTTTAGCACCTTTACCTGAAAATAAGTTGTCAACACTGCCAAAACTGTTGCTATGGTTAGCTCAGACTTCTGTTCGTGAGCATTTGCAAACTTTTCTTGGTTACCAAAAAAATGTTGGAAATAATTGAAAATGCTATAACATAAATAGACATATAAAATACATGACCATACATTTCTGAAAAGCCTTGGGGGTTTAGATCAGGCCCCGCATTCCCTTTCCTAGGGGAAATTATAATTTATCAGGAACTTTTTCACTACAAAGCACCCGTGGGAAAATACCTTTTATGAAGTTCCTCAATCTCCTCTTCGTCGTCGATTTCCATTATTCCCGACCCCACGTCCTGCATTTCCTCCATCTCTGGCTCTGCCCCCTCACGTTTCCCTTTCACAGCACGATCCATTTCGATAATCGAAAAACAGCAGTGTTATTTTAAAATAAAAAGCAGCCTTGGAGAGCGCAGCTTCGCGTTGGGATCATGTCTCGTTGAGCGCAGTTCGCCTTACTCAGCGGCTGCTGTAAATAGATTTCAAATATTCTTGAGCTCAAGGCTGCGTACTTGGGAAAGAGTCACAGGTGTCCCCGGTTTTCGTTACCTTAGTTAAGTATACCGTCCCATAGATTTGATTTCCTCCGTCAACTTTTAAACAATAGCACATCGTTAATAATGTTCGAACAGTAAAGCTTGGCTGAATCTGCGGCGGTGTCCCCTGTAACATGAGACGCAGAGAGCCATGTCCATGAGGGACACGAGGACTCAGGACACCGTAGTGTCCGTTTTCTTTGGCTGAGCTAATTTTACACTCTTACCCTTCCAGGCAGCCATATTAACACCACCCAAACTCACATTATGCTATGAATCGAGAATAACAACACATTAATGGATGCTGCACTAAAGCATAAATCACATTAACCAGCAGCTGAAAGAGTTACTGCCATACAGAAATCTATCTAACTCTCAATTTACATTTACAGCAACCTCTGGATATATTAAACACGTATCCCGATTTGATAAGAATTTCCCTTAAACCATAAGCTTTTGCTTTCTTGATCCATTTGCATTTAACACAACATAACACAACCAACAAAGCATGCTGAGAGACTAAACACAAATAAGTGACAAAAGGCAAATTACAATTTCACCTTGACATTTTAATCAGATAAATAAACATTTAAAAGACTGTACAACTTATACAAAACATGACAGTATACAAGAAACCAACAGAACTGAATTTTCAGGTAAAAGTAGTCAGTTGCCAGAAAAAGGTGTTTTTTACAATTTGGGGGAATCAAAAGATCACTGTAAAGTTGTTAGGACATTATACTGTTTTGCTCTGATTTCAGTGAGCTAGAAAAGGATTATATTGGCTAATACACCTGAAAATGCTCAGAGAAATTGATCTGAATGCAGACCGAGTACCATATGGGCAAAAGATATTGCTCAGTGTCTGATGTTTCATGAACAACTCAAACATAGACACTGATGTTCCTAACTAGGGACTAGATAATATCCTAGTCACTAGTCAGCTCAATGGATTTGGCTCAACACATTGCAAAAGATCCAGTACACCCAAAAGCCCTCTGTAAAGAAGTAAAGCATTTCTTCTGACAATGTATGATTGAAGACTCCAGGTTTAATCTGATCTGTATGTTTATTATGATCAGGGGTCATGTTATCTTTTTGGTTTTGTATTTTTGAGAGGCAGGATGAAGTTGAGATCTTTTCTCAGCTGCAGAACCTGGTAGGACTGTAAATGAACAATAAAAGCTCAATTTTCAAACAAAAACTCAGACCTTGTTCATAAATAAGGTCAAAATAATACTTTGCAAATATAACTACAGATTCCAGTTGTTCTGTAGACCTTATTTCCCCATTCATAATGATATCTTTAGCCACCTTAAAAGTAGCTCTGTGAATAACTTGCATAACCGAGCGTGAATGCAGAGATATTGCATTAAAAAACTATTTACTCTGTATTGCAACCCTGAAATGATCTATATGCACCTTCTTGTATTCTGCAAGAAGACAATATTTTTTTATGATTTCACATGAACTACATATGGAATATTACATCATTATCATAAAACAATGAGATGCATATTTTAGTTACTCAAGTTATCAGGAGGAGGTTTACAAACACAAAAATATTTTTTAATTAAACATTATTTATTTATTTAATTTTAATTAAGGAGGCTTACCTCTGTAAATTCTGCTTTAATGGCTTCAAACTTAACCTTTTCGTGAACAGCTCTGGCTGTGTTTGAGCGATCAAATGGTTCTAAAAAAAAAAAAAAAGTGATTCAATTAAATGAAAAATTAAAAAAAATATATTTGTCTAAATATAAGTAATTATTCACATTCTTTGGGACTGATAAATATTATTCTTATGCACTCTTTCAGTACTTGATGTACAAAGATTTCTAAACTGTTTACCTTCTACACAAATGAACTTATTTCTCCATTCTCTCCAACTGTTCTTGGGGAGAGTCCTTGCCTGACGCACAGAGATCACACACTCATCCCATCTGTGGAAATATAACAATTAACTGTAAAGACAAGCTTTTCAGTGCAATCAGACTTGTTTATTCTCAGACGCATATGCACATATCCAGAGTGTTATGAGCATTAGAGCAGGCCATCTGGGCCAGGGCCACATGCAAAGCCAGAATTTCACCTGCTGTTGTCACTCAAGCAAAGTGACATGAAACAGGAGCTTTGCAGGTGGCTTAGATTTAGGTTAGTTTTTGTAAGCAACACTGGCCCCATCTATTGCAAATACATCTTATCTGCTGTGTAAACTGGGATACAAATATTACAAATTTAATTGACAATTATTTATACCTTGTGCCGAGTCAAAAATGCAAAGAGCATAAATCTTGGATTCAGTCTTTCTGTTCTGTTACACTATTTGTGGTGGCACTGCCCCTGAGGAAGTTTACTGGAATTTATAACTTCTATACAATAAAAATACTGATATAGCATTTGCAAAAAAATCTAGATTTTTGTTGACAGATAAATAACAAAGATGAAGCCAGAACATAACAATGGGGCATATCTTTACAATATTGAAAACACAGGAGAAAAACGTATGTATTTGCAACTTTTAACTAAATTTCTTCAGAGAGAAGTATTAGTTTTACCGTTTTTACCCAAACAAATGGTGGTGTGAGCATCAGTGAGTACACTCATGTAATGTATATATCCTTCATACTGGAGGCCAGAGAACAAGAGAACGTTCTGGGAAATCTCTATTTCAGACAAATGCATCCAGCAATCGCTGTAGCCCAATAAAAAGATAGAAACGCTGTAACTTACCGAGCATGAAGACAATAAACACAACCGCAGTGATATAAAAAGGCTATTTATAATGTAATGGTAACTGACATCAGATCACAAATATTTAAAACATGCTATTAAACTACACTCAAGATATACATATATTTAATAAAATATGTTATTAAATTATTAATGTTTTTTTTATGAACAAAATATTTATAAATGCTCTTCTTGCTGTGTGGTGTGTGTAAACTGAGCTTTTCCCTGAGATGTGGAACTGAACCGAGATGTTTTAGTCCAATGATATAATGTTAACTAGCATTAACTTTTGACCTCAGGGAGGTTATGTGTTATAGAACCACAAATTCTGAAACAGCAAGGTACAAAATAAAGTGCCCTAGTACCTGCTTTCGTTTTGCCTAAAATTTAATTTATAAGATAAATGCTAATGATTTTTGCCATAAATCTAAAATGTTACTTACTTGAAAACAGTGGCATAGTACTTCAGGAAGCCCAAGAGCAAGTCTCCCAGGGATGACTTGTTTTTAGACACAAAAGCCGGAATATTGCTTGGTCCACTGGGCACAAGATGAATGTCCATCTTGCTGTTGAAGCACTCCTGAAAGCAATGATTGCAGCATGAAGTGAATTCTTAAAGAAAAAAAGCATATTTCTATTTATCATTTATTTGTTAGACAATTTGCTTACTGGATAATCCATTTGAAGACATGGAATGACAGGTTCAGGCAGAGCTATACGAGACAACAAAAGCAGAAAAGCACAAGAATGCGTCAAAGCTTGCATATGTTTTAAGACTCGCTGCACTATCAGTTCAAACACTGCTGATTACAAAAATAAAAAACAGTCCAAAACATTAGAAAAATGACTTACTCTGAAGGTAATGAAGGACCATAAGAACCAGGGTGTAGCTGCTCAGTGTTCCTCGGCTGGCATCATTGATGCAGTGGTGACTGGCCCATTTCTTTATTACAAGGATGATAGGACGAATGCGTTTTTCAACTGAAATTAATAAAAAAATATTAATAAATAACATTTAAATAAAAATGTATTTATTTATTTATGGAAGATTTCAGATTGTACCATAGGCATATGTCCGCAGCAAGAAGGTGTTTCTGATACCAACGGTGTTGTTAAAGTTCAAGTCAAACTCCACACCACTGGCATGTAAAAGAATTGCAGAAAAAATTGGTTAGCTGATGTACGGATCTTTTACTTTCACATGACTTTAATGCTTGTTACATTCACACTTCCAGTGCTTGATAAATATAATTCACCATAGTTCAAAGGTTTGTGTTAGGAATAAAATAAAAATAAAAAATGTACTTACCAGGAAATCAAAATTAAATATTACATATATATTCTGTTAAATATGATTAAAAATGTAATACAATTAAATGTAAAATATACATATTTTATGCAAATAACTTATGTAATTGAATGTAATTTATTATTATAATGATCACTTCAGTCTTAAGTGTTGCATGATCCTTCAGAAATTATTTTAATATCCAACAAACATTTTTTATTATTTAAATGCTGAAACATTTCTTGCTTATTTTTATAAACACTGTAAGACAGTTTTTCTTGATTACAATTCATATATTATGAATATAAAGTTAAAAATAATAGCATTTATATGAAATGGAAATCCTTTGTAAATCCTGTATACAAAAAGTCTGTCGCTTTTGACCAATTTAATACATTCTTTCTTTTATACAATTTTTCAAATTGAATGGTAGTGTAGGCACACCTGCAAATACAACACAAAAACTGAAAAGACCTACCTGACTCTGTCCCTGAATTTCAGAATGGGCACTTTAGCTCTGATGAGCTTAGGACTCTCAATGTAAGCTGTGAAACAGCAGTAATTGCTTTAGTGGATGAAGAGGGAAACATCTGTATGATTAATGATGTATGCATAGCAAATCACTTACACAATTTGAAAAGCAATTTCCGCACAAGACTAAGAACATATACAGCATCTTTCTTGTTTACCTACAAAGGAGAATGTAGAGAGTCAGCAAAGCCTGAAAAACTAGTGTAGAAATTATTTGGATAGAATTAAACAAAGCATCTTTGTTTACCGTTCCCTCTTCAGTGACAAGACAAAGATCTGCATCACTGCTCCGACTACCAAAGCCATTTAAAGATGACCCGGTCAAGAAGACTTGCGCACCTTGACCAAAATAAGAGCAAAGTTGTCATAAGTTCATGAAGAATGCAAAATTAAAGAGTAGCTCACTCAATACTTGAAGTAAGTTTAAGTAGATGAGTCTACTTCTGCAGTAAATGGGTGCTGTCAGAATATCTGATGAAAAAAACATCACGATAATTAACAAATAATCCACATGACTCCAGTCCATTAATTAATGCCTTGTGAAAAGTTGCACATTTAGAATAAATCTCCACATTTCTCCGATTAAAAAAGGGATTTTTTTTTTTTTGCTTCCAGAGATGTTAATTGATGGACTGGATTTTAATCAATCGTTGGTGCATTATTATGATGTGTTTGTCAGCTTGCTGGGCTCTTATTCTGACGGCACTCATTCACTGCAGATGATCCAGTGGTGAGCAAGTGACGTAACGCTAAATAGCCCCAAATTGGTTTCAATTAACATTCTCAGCAAATTTTCATTCTTGAAACTATGGCTAGAGTAGATCCCAGTCAGAATATCTGTAAACATGAGCGTAACGTACATGGGAAGATTGTCTGGATGTCCCTCTGCAGTGCTGCTCGGCAACGTTCCTTCTTCTCCAGATCTTCATTCTGTTGCTCACAAGCATGAAACAGGTCGAGAATCTGCTGACTTAGCTGTGGGCAGAACAACAAAATTATATAACACTGAAAAATATTTGCTTCTCCAAACTTATCCGTTAATGTGTGTGTATCAAATCAAGGTCTTGTGGCTAAGTTGGCCAGCAGTCCTGGTTTTAATTTGTGTGTTCACCTTATCAATGACTGATGATGGGTGTAAGACGCTCTGCTGGGATCCCTCTCTCAAAGATGGCACACAGCCTCCAGTCTTAGAGGCGGCAGATGAACATGTGGGGACGCTGGAATAAGAATGACCCATTTCTCTGTTTGACCCAGTCACCGGTTTGGAGGTAAAGTTGGCATTTCTTGAAGGCTGGTTGGGAGGAGCTGGAGAACCAAAGCACTGTCTCTTCAGGTCATTCTGACTGGGCTTAAGTCTCCTTCTCCTGGCACAATAAATGACATTTCATTCGACTGAAATACAGAATAGTGACACAAATTCAATGGTCATGTTTTTAAGAGTGCTGCTCACTTTCGGTTGCTTCCTTTTAGACCATTTGGACTGAAAGAAACATCAGGTGGTTCCCCTGGTGTCCACTGATAAGTTGGAATCAAATGAGGAACATAAATAGGTGGACCGATGAAGCTATGGAGACAGAAATTCAGAAATCAAATAAATTCACACAAGATAATGCAGTTATTAAAAGCACAATATCCACTTACTTTGTTACATTCAGATGGGCTTCAGTCATCCGTTGCTGGGACACAGTGTGTGGTAAATGTTCAGATTGTCCATCTTTATGGGAAAAGACGTAACCTTTAGGGAACATCCTCCTCCTCAGCCAGAGCAAACATCTACTGCCTTCAGCTTTACAAACAAAACGGTCAGTTTGGAGACAACAGTCTGAAAACAGATCACTTTTAAATATGTTATCCTAGCCGTTTCTGTGATTTTTAATGTAAGATTAAATGGAGAATGAAACAATAAACGTACATTGACAACTGAACATCTCAACATCCGAATACATTATACTGGAAATCTGTGTTTAATTGCAAAATTTAAACTCAGAGATACTGGTATCACTGATAAAATCCCAAGTGAAACCAAAACAAGCAGCTCTTTGGCTGAAAGGCGCTAGAACATAACATCAGTTTAACGTTACAAGCTCACAGTACAATAACTGTTTACAACCAAATATAATAAGTTTCTAATAATTGCCTTCGATTGGTCTAATAACAACCGACGAAAGAAGAACTCACCAGTGGGTCTGGCAGGTTTGCTAAGTGAGAGAGCACAAACGTGTGAAAAAATATCAAAACACCACTGCTTCCGGGTAATTGCGCTGTCTCTGGTTTTAAAATAAAAGTCCCGTTAGTCAGATCATGGTTTTATAGAAAACAGTACACTGAAAAATCCATGAAATCGTTTATATTTAAAACAAAAAATAGATGGGCAGTTGTCATTGGTAACGTTTTGTTAAGTCCTACGAATTTTGTTGTTGTTTCTCAAATTATAAGTAAAAATGGGCCTGTAGTAATAAACATTACTTAATGATATTTGGCCGTCATGTCCCAAACGTTCACTTTTTCTTTCTTTCTTGCCTTCTTTTAGCTTGTTAATGTTTATAAGATTTTGCGATTTTGCTTTATAGCAACTACAGTGGTTGTTTTTCAGTTTGTAAAGAGTTATCAACTCACATCCTGGTGGTGGGCCTATTCGCAGTGCTGTTATAATAGTGGAAGTGGAGTAAGTTTGCCTGGAGCAAGTTTCCTGAAAGTTGGGAGTTTCTCTCAATTGTCGAGAACTGGGGGAAATGGACAGAAGTGAGTACAGAATGCTTTGTGTGGGTATGGAAAATCTTTCTCCACTCCACTTAAACATGCTTTTTTTCCATTCCAGTCTTGTCTCTTTCTTGATGAAACACAAAGCTTTTCGCTTTCGCTTCTTTTGGAATATAATATAATATAATTATAATATAAATTATGCATAATTAAATGCTAGTAATCCTAAATAAAACCATAATCCTAAACCTATAGTAAGTTGCCTACATGTTGCTAATTAATATTTACTCAGTACTTAAGTGTATAATTAAACTGTAATATTGAAGTCAAGTGTCCCCTGTCCCCTATATGTGCTCCTGGGCCACAATACAAGTAATAATGGGCAACGGTATATTTGTAATACTTTGTATGGGTCAAAATGAACAAAAAATCACTGGTTTTGTGGTCCTGGGTCACATATTACAAATAAAGCCTAATCTAATCATGGCAAACTATATATTGTTGGAAAGGCTAAGACTCCTAAATATATATTTTACCACAGTTTTTGTTTAGAAATTATGTAGGAACAGTAATAGACTTGACAAGATCGCACCCCAAAAATTTGGCATCATAACATAAATAAAATGTTGCCTTTTTTCCTACCATGCTTTAGAAATGATTATACATTATATATAAAATTAAAGCTTTAAATCTCAAATATTTGCCAAAAAAAAAACAAAAAAAAAAACATTTTAAAATCACTACCATGAAAATGATACTTGAGATTAATTTTACAAAATGTGCTCTGAATTATTATATTATGTATTTTACTAAAGGTATGATGAACTATAGTATTATGAATGCACTTTCAAATCTATGTTTAAAAAATATAAACAGTATATCACACTTGCAGTCACGCTGTTGTACTGTGGTAATTCACTGCAACAGCTCCTAATTAAATTGTTTAATATATAAATATATATATATATATATATATACACACAATTATACACAATTTAAAAGGTGTAAATAACCTTTGGAGTAAACATTAAAATACTGGAAATGAGAGGTTAACTCTTCATTTCTCATAAGATGTTTTGATAATTTTAATACACTGAAGAGATTGACAGAGATTGAAAATTATGCCAATGATAAGATTGTTACTAGGAATGTGAATTATGACGATGGCCGTCGTAAAACGCTATAATGAAAAAGTGGCAAGTGTTTTTTAATGGGAGAAGAGCGTGCCAGGGGGCGTTGTTGTGGGATATTGTGTGGTATGTGTTTATGACCATCGACTGACAGTAGATTCATCTTTAGAGCCACACGCCCACTGAGAAAGAGGCAGCGGTTCGTTATTCACCGTTACCTCGCGCTCTTAAAATTACCATACAGGCGCATTTTCGAATCGTGGAGATCCGAGGTGAGCCCGTCGTGTGCCAAACTAGCTGAAATTGGGCAGTATTAGTGGGCAATTCGCCGTGGGATTCATTCAGTGCATTTGACAGCCTACATACAGAGCGCGTAATGAGAGACGCAGAATGCCGCTGCTCATAATGTGACTGACCGCGCGCACCGCATCTAAAGCCGCTACATTCAGCAGGAAGAAGAAACTTGGTCATCAACAAATCGCTTCTCGTCTCAGGAGGGAAAATCGGCAACATGGGGTAAGTTGCTTATAAATAGCGAAACGTACCTTAGGAATTGTCAGCTCGAAGAAGGATCGTTTTATCACCGGTCTTATGAGGACAGCTAAGGTAGAATGTAAGGGCAGTTGTTCATGCCCGTGTGCGCCTCCCTCTTTAGTATTCATAGGAATGTATAAATTAAAAATTACGATTTTACGATGCTTAATTATGGCATGAATGTATTATCTGCATTATGTATTAAAATATCGTACATGCTCACACTAAAATATAGGCTATAGCAAACACACGTAGTCCACCTGCACATGTATAATATATTATAATGTAATATAAAATGATATGTTAGGTATAATATATAGGCTATTCATAATTCATTGTGATAACCATTTTGACCACTGAGACTAAAGTCTACTGGTCAGCTGTGTACGGTCTATGGGGATATTTTTTTGGTAAATGATAACAAGCATGTACTCTGGATGAGAATGAACATTAGCTAATTTCACATATTGATGTGGTGCAGTGCCAAAGGCCTTTAATCTCGTCATGCTTATGTAATCTACATTTCAGCAGAGCATCGCTGAATGGCACAGTCTCATCTATACAGTTTTAGAGCCAATATTGGCAATGGCAGCTGATATATCTGTACATGGGATTTCCAAAGCTAGCTGGAGATTGAACTGAAATATAGATTTTAAATAAAGGTGACCCTATACATGGAAATTCAAACTTGTATGCTTGAAGGGTCTTAAACGTATTATTCGTTTTGCCCTGAATTACACAAGTTTGAAGATTTATCCAGGCTGGTCTTTGATGTGTGTCCGGAAGTTCAAGTGATCATGTTTTCATTTTAATTTTTTATTGCATAAAGATTGATCTTCTTGTGACAGGAAAGCATTGATTTTACGAAATAAAAAATAAATTAATAATAATAATAATAAAAACTTCTTCAATCTTAATTAAATTATCACCATTGAAAGATTCAAGAGCTGTTCAGGGAGTGTATTACTCTGGAGGAAAATATTCCCACTTCCTACTCAATTCAGCAGCACACAATTCAATTTACTTCATGCTATAAAGTGCTTGATTGTTATGCAGTATGCTTGCTAGCATTACCGAACAGCCCTTGTTAAGGCAATAGTGGGAGTAATAGAGTGCAGCAGTAAAAACCTTTATTTTATCCATAGGGTAATTGATTTTTAACTATAACATATAAACCTTTAAAGACAGGCCTTGAGGTTGATAATTGATATTCTTTTGTTGAAGCCATCTGTTCAAATTATCTTTAATTGTTTTTAAAACATCTAGGCTATATTTAACAGTACAATTCATGGTGAAAACTACATTACCCATGATGCTCTGCAAAATTCCACCAATCAAAGAATCCAAAAGTGCTGAGCTCTGCCTACTGCAAATGACGCTTAAAACGCTTAATTATTTAACCACTAGTTCTTTTTTTAAATTTCAATACAGAAAATTGAATACAAAAGAAAACGCTTCCAGAAAAAATGCCACTGAAAAAGTGGGCTGCATAAAATATGCCTTTGGTATTGGAGCTTTTAAAGCTTTTCACAGATCTGCCCCCTGCTGAGTGCATTGAGAAATATTTTCTTAATCAAAGATTTCTTTTAAAGGTTAAAACAATTGCAACGAAGTCAAGATTGATCATGCTACCAGCTAGGTTATGTAACAAAAAAACCTTATCCATTTATGTCCACTACCTGTACGTACTATTTAATATCACTCGAGCTGGAAGTGTACCAGAATTTAATTTTTTTACTGTTAGTTTGTTACTGTATTATTTGGACAGAAATGCAGATGTTTATGTAAGGAGGGGATGAAGAAGACTGCTAGCTCTGGTGGTGGGTTGTTGAAGGTGGGTGGTGTGAAATCATCTCCCCTGTGTGTTGATGATAATATAGAGATGGCTACATTTGATTCCTTATATAATTGACGTTAAATCACTTACATTTAACATTGTACAGTATTAGCTTTGACTGTCGAGTCCAGTGGATTGTATGATCAATCTGTTCAAACAAAGCAAAGAATTGTTTGATAATTGCTTGTAACAAACTTTTAAGTGATTTGTTTTGCTCTGAGGGTTTATGTTTTAGAGGCAGTTTAGAACGAAATCTAGTATTCATTTTCCTTTTATAAATGTTCTGCCATCTTATTTTTTCTGTGTGGGTGGTTTACATTCAACCATGAATTGATGAAACATGAAATGGAAAAATCTTAGCAAACAAGATATGAAAATCATGTTGGTTATACTGTTGGCTACTTAAAAAATACATTATTACTTGTGTAGTTTGTATTTTAACCTAATTTTAGTATATTTCCTGTGCTAACGAACAAAGATGTTGTATGTGCCATTCTGTTGATCAAATATATTCAAATATAAATATAATATATATATATTTTAAAGAATGACACCAAGTTTGTCACACCATAATAAATATTTGATAATAATTAATATGATGTTTGGCAAAAATTGGTATCCAAACAAGTTATATATAAAAGCAATAAGCACATTTATAAACATCCATACTAATTTTAAGTCATTTTGACTAATACAAACTAGTTCCAGTATATTTACCATTCCATACTTTCCGCAAATATGCCTTTAATTCATTCATTTCTATATTTACTTCTAAGTCTGTTTTACTCAAGTAAAAACAGAGTAAAGTATTTATACAAATAGACTGCATTGACATATATTTCAAGTTATACAATGGATATGACCCTCTGGACAAAAAAGCATGTGATGTCATGTGAACCACCCTTGTGTGGTGACTGCAACTGAATTTTAATAGAATTTAAATGCTAATTATGCAACGAGCCTTTGATGCTCTTCAGAGATCTTCCGCCTCCACAGTGCAGCGTAAGCACTTCTCCATACTCCACCGCGCTCTCTCTCCTCCTCCTCAACTAAGCTATCCCTGCTTCTCTTCTTTGGTCTTTCCTTGCCTTTTCCTCTCATTCCTGCACATCAGTCCAGAAGCAGCTGATTAGAAGCACGCTAATGTAATTGAACATGGTGATTACTTATCCTGGGAATAGAAGCAACAAACCGTCTGTATCTGTGCTTGGGATATTACCCCTTCCCCCATTCTTTACTTCCCACTTCTGATCCTATATTATAATAAGCAGGATGGAATATATTGGGATTGACTAGGATTTGAAGGGTGTGGAATTGGGTCAGAGGAGTGTAGGTTGTAGGAATGGTATGGAAAAGCTCTATCTGCTGATTTCTGAGTATACAGAAGTCCAGACAGATGCCCTTTGGCATTGATTTGAAGCCAGTTGCTTTTAGAGTATTGGGAAAGGGCCAATGAGAAGGCTATACTGGGATTCCCTCAGTGATTGGGTTTGTTTTTCCATATAAACCTACCGTGTAACTTTATACAGTCTTAAAAATAAAATTTTTAGTGTTGTTTAATTTTACCCCCTAAAGAACCTTGTTAGTGCTAATACTTTTGCAATTTACTGTAGGTATACCATGATTATGACAAAAATCATAATGGTTGATTATTCCCTTGAATTTGTGTTTGCGATTATTAATTATGATTATCACAATTTACACTGAATGATGTTTATGTGTTTATACAGTTGTTTGAATCAACAGCATGCAGCAAGCTAAAAATACTCAAACTGAAAATCCTTTATTGCTTATATAGTAGTGCTGGACGATTAATCATATCGCAATCGCGATGTCAGCCTATGCGAATACATTACAGCAAATTTTGCGATTATATTAAATAAACAACTGCATTTGTGGACGTAACAAGACATTCATTCTTGCATTCACACCAGACGTGAATGAAGCATTAAGCGTGAGTGATTTACATGTTAAGTCAATGCAAAGACGCAATAAGACATCCTGCAGCGCGATTCACATGAATTAAGTGGCGTGTTAAACAAGCCGGTTTTACTGCATGCATAAGCAGCGCGTATGCAGAGCAAGAAAAGCGCGCGCCAATTGTGCTTTCATACTGGCAGCTTGTACTGCAGTAGGCTATAGACAAGCATCTTTCTGTGGTATTTTCCAGCGTCCTCTCGGAAAACTCTGTGCCATGTCCTTTGATTTATGTCGGCGGAGAAGGGGAGGCGGAGGGAAATGCAAAAACGAGATGCGTAAGAGAAGACAACTGGCCTATTTATAATGGGGAAAGTGACTGGATTGGCTTATGATGGGGGCAGTGCTGATTGAGGATTGATACCAGGTAACAGCTTTGAGTTTCGAACGCGCTTCCTCCTGAAATTGGTTTATAAACTACATTTCACCGGCTCTTGTGAACGTTGGAACGTGTTTCCAGGACATTGGTAATATAGACATTATGTTAATTATGTTAATAATGTCAATGAAACATTATGTTGGGAGTTGAATGCTTTAAATACATTGTGTGATCACAGAGAAGAAAAAGATTGCCACATAGGCGTAGAACTACACGGAGTGTGTATGATGTCATTGGCGAATATTCAGAGTTTAGACGGCTTGACTGGCAGGGCTATAATGCAGAATGCTAATGCGAAACGAGATGGCATCTCGTTGGAGAAGTTGATGTGAGCCGCGTTGTTTACGGCCTCAGCTAGCTGCCGCGGGCTCTCGTGGAGGCTCAGGCGGGGCTGAGCTTGAGCGGTAGCGGGTTGATGGATGGCAGGCTGAGGAATCGGGTCCTTGCGGAGGTAGGCAGATGAGTCAGAGTTAGACATCATGCTTGTAGGATGTGTCTTGTGTCAAGCAATTCCGAAGAATGCAAAAACGATTTATATTTATAGTGGGGAAAGCGATGGATTGGCTTACGATGGGGACGGTGCTGATTGAAGATTGGTAACAGCTGATTTGAGTTTCGAACGCGCTTCCTCCTGAAATTGGTTTATAAACTACATTTAATTACGCACTACAGATATTTGACCTCTCTATTGCCCTCTGGATTGCATGCAAGATTGCACTTTTTTTGTTTTTCGCAACTGAATGAAGTTAGCCTGAAATCTTCATTGTCAACTTTACCCTAAAGATTTTCTGTAGTGCATCTTTCATAAAAATGAAGAAATGCTGTAGAAATTGTTCATTGTTGGTTTATGATACCTCATGCATTAACCAATGTTTACGAGTTACTAACCTTACTGAGAAGAGTCACCGTTCCGCTTTGCCTTCATGAATGCTAATTGCTCATGAATTGCTGATGACATGTATGTATCACTTGGAATGAGGATAAATGTGTCATTGTGTTGAGAAGAATGAGAAAAGTTCAGCGTGAGACAGCTCATCTGACTGGGGCTCCGGTGTTCTTTTGTTCTCTTCCGCAATGATTGCTTATATTCCAGAGAGTGATTATTCCATTCTGCTTGTGGTCCACATGATCTTCTTCTACTTTTTTTTGTAGTTGTTGCCCAAGGCACTGAAAACTTTTACAAAAAGCCAACCTTCATTTTTAAAATGTGGATGGCCTTCTAGATGGCTAATTTCTTAAAGGAATATTTGGTGAAAATTTTACATTTTATTGTAATTGATCATGTTTTTTTTTAAACCTGTATGAATTCCCTCTGCTGAAGAAGATATACTGAGAAATGTCTGGCAGAGAAATTAAAGTAAATGGGATCCAGTGTTGTTTTAGATTTTCCATTGGCTTTCAAAACCAGTTAAAACCTTCTCCAAAATATATTCTTTGTGTTATTTAGAAGAAATAAAATCATACCCGGCTTAAAACAACATGAGGGTGAGTAAATAAAACAATTTTTATTTTTTTCCCTTAAACTGTTCTCATGAAGGGTGTTTTGATGACTTTTGCATTGTCAACACAACCTTGAAACGCAGCATTGGCTGGGGTGTTAATGAAATTTCACTCATCTTCTTAGACTAAAAGACGTGATGCACATTAGTTTATCTAGTATTTATTACCTTCGTCTATGTGCGATTATCAGAGCTAGGCCACCTGGGATAAGAGCCCTGATATGCTCTTAGTGTCGTTCAACGTGTGCATACGTACTTCCACCAGCAAAGATCAGGTCAACAGGGGTGGGACTGCACAGATTACTGCGTCCCTGACTATATTTAGTGTCCATCCCACACGGCCCCAGCCAAACAGCTGGCATTTCCATATCAGCAGGGCGTTGAATGGTCGCCTTGCACTGGTAGCAGGGCACCAATGTGTCTGACTGCTTAGGACAGGCCCAGGTTTCCACCTGGATTCAAACAGCAGTGATCAGCAGCAAGATGGAGGCTGAAGAAATGGTCATTCGTCTGCCGGGACGTTGCAGCGCTCCTGGTGGAATCGGAGAGACAACGGTGCTCAGGCACAAAGAGGTTCACCACTTTTTCTTCCTACCTTTCAGGGAGCAGCCCATCTACAGCACGCGGGCACACGTCTTCCAGATAGACCCCAGCACTAAGAAGAACTGGATGCCCACCAGCAAGCATGCAGTCACTGTATCTTACTTCTATGACAGTACCAGGAACGTGTACAGGATCATCAGCCTGGACGGATCAAAGGTAATGTGGATTTATTTTCATTCATGTTTGCACTCTTAAAAATGTAGTCTATTCGTCCATGGAGCCCTCTCAGTTTCTCAATAGGTTGAAACCAAAAAAATGGTTCTTCTGCGAAACCCTCTTTTGGACCATTTATTTTTAAAGACATTATAGGACTGCCAAGACAAAGGGAGGAAAGGAATGGAGCGGTCTTATAATATGTTCAGTGGAGATTAAAGGATTGTCTTTGGTCCAAGAAAAGCTTTTCAAAGTGCTTTCCAAATCTCAAAAAATATAATGTGAGTTTGCAGCACCCTTTTGGTGCACAAGAGATCTACAAGTGTGCAAAGGAGCGACCTGCTAGAGATTGCTATCAAACATATTCCTTTGGATAGAAGTGGATTAGTTCACTCTCCCTGCAGAGAGCAGCATGCACTTGAATTGGTCACTGCTGTGCAGTCTCATACAGTGGATGTGATGGTCCAATAATCCAGGAAACATCAATAGACAGTATCAGGGAGCAAGTCCATCCATCTTACCATAGGCTGTTACTCTAAGGCATCAATAGTTTCAGCTCTTTTATTTTCATGTAGTTTGTGTAATTGTCCAAAATACTTGGAATCAGACTTCTGCAGTCTTTAGCATATCCCTATGGTTCCTAAGCTTTAGCAGAGCAGGATTTAAAATAGCTCCCGCAGTATGCCTGAATGTGCTTGTGAGTTGGGATGCTCAACCCTCCCCTTAGCTTTTGGTTTCAGCGACAGAAATAACATGTGAACCAGTGCACTTTGCACTGTGACTGTTGACACCTACACAAGCAAGCAGACACTGTTTATTTGCAGTTGATCCTGTTGAATTTTGTGTAGATCTTAAACATACCATAGAGTTAACGGTTCACATTAACATGCAATTTATAGATCAAATTACTTTAATACCCCTCTTCTGTGATAAGCATGTTTTTAATTTTTTAAATGAGGTTTTTTCCACTGCAAAAAGCACATAAAATGAGGGTAAAAAAAGAAAGAAAAAGATTTTAACATAACAATTATTTTTAATAATATTATTATTAATAAGTCTATGTGAAAAGTAATACTTTAACAATATATATTACAAGGTTGTGTCCACTCCACATATTCAAGGTATTGGGAAATTATGATTTTTTGTTTGTATCACCTGAAATACTTTGGCGTATTATCAAAATACCAGGGTACATAAATATGGTAACCATTTAGTTATAATGCCATTAATGTTACTGTCCCTTCTGAGACTGTGGTAGGGAATGGGGTCAGTGCAGAAGCTGTAATTAGAGTCTGATCTTAAGTCAAGTCTGAGCCCTGCAGGGAATTTCAGTTACAGCTCACAGTGGCTAAAGGTATTAGCAGGATGCTACATTGATTGAAGAGCTCATGCAAAGCCTGACATGATATTTAGGCTCTGTCCATTCCTGTGTTTTCTACCTCTACCTTTGTGCAATTTATTCTGCCCTCACTTTTTTATGGAACAGCTAATTGTTGTCCTGTCACTCTAATTGACAGGGACTTGTCACTAAAGCCTTGTCCTTATCTGAACCACTATTGACTTATAATAGGCAGTAGCACAGCCAGCAGAATAAGGTCTCTATCCACTGAGTGCTATTCACATTAACTTGAATAACTTCACTTGACAGTATTTAATCAAATGGAGTTTCAGTTTATTTCTGATTTTTCTTTGAAGACTTTTCCCTTTTACATTTTTTTTTTGCCATTTTAGTTAGAAACAATAACTAGTAATAACTAGGAAACAATAGGCTACTAGTTTTTCAGAACTAAAATTTTCCATGCTATTTCCAATTTTCCAAAATTTTCCATGCTATTACACAGCTTGCTCATTTTTAAAACAGTGAAGCTTTTCCAGTTATATGCATTTTTTAGCATATTCACTTTTTAAAATTCATCATGCATTCTTATTTTCATGGAATGGTTTGTTGAATGGTTTATTTATAAATGAACAGGTTCAAAAATTATTTAAGTCCCTGAGTGACTGTAATGGAAGCAGACAAATGCACTAGAGGTAAGTATAATATAATGGTCATACTTATAACGCCCAGTGGGCATTACAAATACAGTCTCAACCACATACACGGGACGATGCTGGAGCTTTGGAGAGAGAACTGGTTCCAGGAGTCTTGGTGGTCATGGCAGAACTCCCCACCTCTTGGATCTTCCATTCTGTCTGGCCGCTTGCTTGTGGATAGCCAGACATAAGACTGACGGTCACACCTAGGAGCTTGAAAAAGGCCTTCCAGACCCATGAGTCGAACTGTGGACCTTGATCCGAGACAATGTCTTTAGGGATATCGTAGAAATGAAAAAACTGGTTGAAGAGGGTCTTAGCAGTTTCCATT
Organism: Enteromius viviparus; assembly: GCA_032353835.1. Lineage (NCBI taxonomy): Eukaryota > Metazoa > Chordata > Actinopteri > Cypriniformes > Cyprinidae > Enteromius > Enteromius viviparus. The sequence goes on along the minus strand of JAUCNO010001398.1, from coordinate 3,099,366 downwards.
GCTGTAGATGAACCTTTAAGAGGTATTAAACACAAAAACTTGGAGATTAGATCAACAATAACTAGGATGCAAGTGTTACTACCTTTGGAGGGAGGCAGGTCAGTGATGAAATCAACTCCTAGGTGTGACCAGGGGCAGTTGGGGATAGGAAGTGGGAACAGTTTTCCAGTACTGTTAGGGATTCTTCAAGATGGGAGTACATCCCCGTCACGTACCCTCTCACATCCCTTGCCATCTTGGGCCACCAGAAACGATCTTGCAGTAGGGAGAACTAAGCACATGGAAGGAGCCATGGTGAATTCCCCTGCTGCTGAGATTAGATAACTCCAACACCAGTGGTGAAAGCAATTACTTCCACTACGAAAGGGAGATCAGGGTTTGGGTGACTCAGGAGTGGAGCTGACGTAAAAGCTGGTTGTAAAGCATGGAATGCTTAGGAGGCTGCGGGAGTCCAGGACAGAGACTTGGGCTTTCGTTTCAGGAGTGACGTGAGAGGACTGGGTAGAATGCTGCACTTTTGGATAAACTAGCTTTATAAGTTTGAGAATCCTAGAAACCGTTGGAGTCCTTTGACTGTGGAGGGTGTGGGCCAGGTGGTTACAGCATCGAACTTACCTTCGTCCATTTGAACTCCAGTTTGATTGATGCTATATCCCAGGAACTGGACTGAAGCTTGGTGGAATGAACATTTCTTTGCTTTAAGATAGAATTGATACTCTGTAAGACGGATGAGGACCTCCGTGACATGTCTAGAATTCTCCTGCATGTTCTGGGAATAGATGTCATCGATATAGATTAAGACAAATTTGTGGAGAAAGTCTCTGAATATCTCATGCATGAAGTTTTGGAAGATTTAGGGGGCGTTAACTAGACCATAGGGCATGAACAGATATTCATAATGGCCAGTGTGGCTTTGTTGAGTGTTCGGCAGTCAATACAGGGCCAATACAATACAAAGCCTCTGTCCTTTTTGGCCACAAAGAAGAAGCTCAAAGCAGTAGGAGACGTAGAAGGGCGGATGTAACCTTGTCTCAAATCCTCTTCTATATACTCCTTCAAGGCTTTGCGGTCCGCAAGTGAAAGGGGATAAATCTTGCTTTCGGGCACTGGCTCACCTGGAATCAGATCAATGGCACAGTCCTATGGTCAATGTGGTGGTAGCTTGGCAGCTCTCTTGGGGCAGAACACGTCGCTAAAGGGGGCATAGCACTCAGGGATACTCACAGATTGTTTTTTGAGAGGGCTTTTAATAGAGAGGCCTTCGTGCCCTTAGAAATAGATCTCCTTTATGTAGCATTGGCCAACTTGAAGAATTATGGGTCCCGCTTGAAACCAGACACTCTTAAGGGTGAGGGATTTTCCGGTTATGGAGTGAGTTTTGGTACTTAATCTCAGTTGTTGAGGTATAAGCCGGATCCGGAGTCGAGGAGGGTGGAAACTGTAACAGAGACATTGGGTGCAGTAAGCATAACACAGGTAGTTAACGGATTTATCTTTCCAATACTGGGTTGAATTGCACTCACCACAGGTCATAGAGGTCGACGAGGACACTCCCGGATAATATGCCCACTGTTGCCACATTGGTGCTCCAGAGGAGACTTGTCTATTTGTCTATCTTCCCTTGTCTATTTGCATGGGTTCTGAACTTGATTCTTAAGGGCAGGTGATCTCCGGCCGGGGGAAACATAGCTACAGTGCTCGGGTTGTCTAGGAGGCAAGACCGGATGTGGGAGGAACAGCAAACTGAATACTGGATGAGTCTTTCAAGGCCTACTGAATCGTCATAGGCAGCTAGCATTAATCACAGGAGGTACGTATGTTATAATGGTTTATTTCACATCAGAGCATGTAAGAATGGGTGTAGACAATAAACAGTGTTGAGTATGAGAGAGCTGGTTGGTTTGTCATGGATGAATGCAGAACAATGACACAAAATTACAGATCCGTTGAAGTGTTGGAGATAGACAGAGACAATAGAGACATGCTGGGCAGGGGTGGCGACCACACACCACATATAAGGTAGTATTCCGGAGCTTTGGAAAGAAACCTGAATGAAGGAGAACTCAAACTGTTGCAGTTGCATCTAATGGAAGTCAATGGAAACCAAAGTTCCAAAGCTCTGAGACAAAAAACATACAAAGATAAAACCATATTAAACCCTACGGCTTGTGACGATACATTAAGGTGTTAAGATACAAGATTGTATACGATTAGTCTTTGCAAAAAAAAAAACCGAACAGTATTTATATAATTTTTACCTCTTATACACCACAATCTCCTTATCTCCTGACTTCATTCACAACATATGACGCACGACACGGTCACATAGATACCTCTACATAGATATAAGAGGTATAAGAGATAAAAAATTATATAAGTACTGTTTGACATTGTTACTTGCCATTTTTCTGTAGTTAAAGAAAATTGTTAGTTATTTCAAATAGTTATTTCATACATGTGTTGCTAACTGCTTGCTTAAGGTTGAGACACTCTGGCCTATTTTAACCTCTGGCAGATTGCAAAAGTGGCATGAAATGGACAGCGTTTCCAACAACGGAGACGTTAGTCTTAGCACTATTCTTTGCTGCTGTCCACCCACTGTACAGCTTTCAGCTGTTCTCGTGCAATTACAAGCCTGAAGTGAGTGATTATACAGCAGGCTGTGTGGACTCTGATTAGAGCTCTCATCGAGCCGTCTGCATCTGAAAATAAAGACAAATACCAGCTTCAGCGTACATAGCATTCAACTAGCTGAGCAGCATATAAACCAGAGTGTGGAAACGGCTCAAACTGAAGTTCCTGAGCTGGACTAGCACACATACACATGCTCATAACTTGAGGTTTAACACATTTAATGTGTACATTAGGCAAAGTGCAAAAATCAGTCATGCTGATGCAGTAACACTAACATGGATTTGTGGGAAAACCTTCTGTATCTTAACAATTTAATTGCTATTTGTACATTTTCTGAAGAAAATAATGAGCTTCTTGCTCGTGGAAAGCTTGCTATTGAGTTGTGTTTGGATTTTTTTTCCATTACTGGTGTGTTACTGGTTTGTTATTAGTGCTGTCAAACGATTAATCGCGATTAATCGCATCCAAAATAAAAGTTTTGCTTTACATAATATATTTGTATGTACAGAATATATTTGTGTGTACAGTATATTGATTAAGTATATATAAATACAAACACATGCATGTATATATTTAATGAAAATGTTATGTTTATATATTAAATATATTTAGATATAATATCAAATATAAGAAAAATGAAATGTATAAATGCATTTATATGTAATACCTTAAAAATATATACTGTTCCTGTGTGTTTTAATATAAACATAATAAATAAACTTAGCATAAAAAAAACTTTTATTTTGGATGTGATTAATCGCGATTAATCATTTGACAGCACTATTTGTTATATTTAAATTCTCGGTGCTGTAATATTTGAAAGTGCTTTTTTATTTATTTACATTTTTTGCTTTATGTATGACAAAAGCTGAGTTTCGCATTTTTTGCCTTAAAAGATCCAGTTGGATGGAGGTGTCTGCATAGGCAATTAAAACAACAGTTCTTGGAGGAAACCCAACTTTAATGTGAATCACAAGACATCAATTGTTCCAAGCAAAAACCTATTTGAAAAGAAAAAAAGTACTTATTTATACTACATTTTTACAAAATTAAATTGAAGATTATGATTTCTTTATGTATTTATTTTTTTAAATAAGGGAAGGAATGGAAACACTTAAGTATAGGGACCAGTTCTCACTATTAGTGATTGAGTGAAGTGACTTTTGGCCAGATATGGTGACCCGTACTTGGAATTTGTGCTCTGCATTTAACCTATCCAACATCCAAGTGAACAACCACACACAAACTGTGAACACACAGAAGCAGTTGGGGGAACAGTGCCCTGTTTATTATACAGCACAAGCACAAATTCTGCATGACCTTATTCTACATCCCAATACATAAACTTAACAACTGCCTTGCTAAATATTACTAAGCATTAGGAGTTTATTAAAGGAATATTTCCCCCCAAAATAAAAATTCTGTAATTATTGACCCAAAACAGCCTGGTTACAAAAACATTTTTCAAAATATCTTCTTTGTGTTTAGCTGAACCAAGATATTTATACAGCTGTAAATGATAGAATGTTCACTTTTGGGTGAACTGACGGCAAAATTCTGATGATTTGTTATTTATGAGAATTAGACCTTATAATAAAGTGTGTCCGAACAAACTACTATTTTTTTTTTATAAGCATAATGCACAAATTCCTCGTATGTGTGAACATACCTAGCAATAACGCTCATTCTGATTCTTTTTGAGCATTTATTTAAAAAAAAGTTGTGTATATATTTTTAATTTTGAAAGAAGTTTGCAATGCTCTCCATGGCTGCATTTATTTGATCAAAAAATACAGTAAAAATTGTAAAATAATACAATAGATGTCTACTATTTTAACACATTTAAAAATGTAATTTAACCAGTTTTCAGTGCCACACGATTCTTCAGAAATCTTTATAATGTGCTTATAATTTATTCATGAGTTAATAATTCTAATAATAAGTCTGAATTGTCATCTCTACATGGATGAATTGATCCAAAAGTATATATTTTTCAACCACTACACTTTTACAGTTTATGAGGCATTCAGCTATTTGTCTGAAAGGATGCTTATTTCAGAGTACTGAGGACTAAAATTAACTATGGACATGTGGACTATCACTTTTGAGCTTTGCTGTTACTGCGATTCCCATTACTATGGTAACAGCAACTTCATGATTGGTGGATCTCTCTCTTTAGGATTATGTGGTATTCACCAAATATCCATTGCTTCAAAATGATATGAAATTGAAATCACAAAGATTTCTGCTTTCCACAGAAGCATAAGCCATCACTTAACAACCTTGGTGCTCGTAGTACATTTGTTTTAAAATATGATATGTACAGTGTGTGCAATTAAAAATACATGGGATTTTAACTTCCAGAACCATACTGTTGTGCTCTGTAGGTTAACCTGTAATATCTGTGCTAAAGCTACTGTAAATGCTGGAAGTAAAGAACAGAGGGAACAGCATTCATGCTCTCTGAGGGAATGATTGTATAACATGTGTAACACACACACACACACACACAGAGGAAGCTGACAGTGGTAGCCCACTGTCGATTTTCTCGCTTGAAATTACACGTTTGTGTGTGGCCAATTGGCCTTGTTCTGGAAGTGTGTGGGAGTATGAGAGCGCTCGAGGCCTTTCATCCACGCAGTCTTCATGGATCAGAATGCTTTGTGCATCCATCTATTCCATGTTTTACATTCCCCATCTTGAAGAAGTGCACTGCAAAAATAGATGAATATGTGATGCTTTCGCTTAAAACTAGTAAAATTAAAACTTAACACTGAATAAACACCATGACATGAATTATTTTTATGCGTGTAATTTTGCAGGTTAATACATATTTTGTAAGAATGTTTAGACATTCTGCTGGAAAACTGGTACTGATTAAGGATAGGATGTTTTGCTGTGAAGAAGCCTGAGTATGTAGATGCTCAAATTATGATTATGTGAGCTCCACATATTATGTGCAACATTCACAGTGCACCTCTTTCCTCTCTCTCCTTCTCTTTCTCCTTCTCCTTCTCGCTCTCTCCTCCCTCCTTATTTGCTCTCAGTTTCACACCCACACAAACACATTCACTGGCAGCGACTGTCGTCATTTCATCAATAACATTCACAGGCTTATAACGCAAGAAATATCTTGAGATGCACTGAAGGCATTTAAGTGTTTGTGAGCAGACATTTCTGACTAGATCCTGACCATCTCACTTAAAAATTTTTAAAAACATTTTTAAGACAGACTTCGCACTGTACAGGAAATAAGCTATTTAATTATTCCATAATTGGTAACTGATTAAATGCCATCCTGGAACATTGTCATCAAATCCACTCAGAATGTGTGGCCGAAGATTAAACACACATCATTCACAGTGTTCCAAATATTATATTGGTTAATTAGAGCCTATTTAATGAGAATTCACCCAAAAATGAAAATTACCCTATGCTTTGCTCTCCCTCAAGACATCCTAGGTGTATATGTCTTTATTCTTTCTGACTATTGCAATCAGAATTATAATAAAAAAATGTCCTGACTTTTTTAAGATTTATAATAGCAGTGATTGGTCACGATTTTGAAGTATAAACCGGGCTAATTTTCTATTTGTTTTTATTTAAGTTCTAATTTGAGCAATTTTAGTATTTTAACTTGAAGTTTTATATAATATATTTTGTTCCATTTTATTTTAGCTTTATTTCAGTTAAGATTTTTGCATCGGTAGTTTTAAGCTTACATTTGAAATATCAAAGGCCATATTTCAACTTGTTGACTTAAATGGATATACCCCTAAATTGTCATTAATTATTATTTTGTCATTAATCACTTACCCTCATGTCATTCTAAATGTCATGCTAGCCTACATTCGTCCTCGAAACATAATTTAAGACATTTTAGATGAAAACCGGGAGACTTGTTACTGTCCCATTGACTGCCAAGTAAAATATACTGTCAAGGTCCAGCAAAGTATAATAAACATCGTCAGAATAGTCCATCTGTGATCAATGGTGCAATCTGAATGTTATGAAGCGACAAGAATACTTTTTGTATTAAAAAAAGATTTACTTATGTAAAAATTTGTCTCCTCTGTGTCTCTCCTCATCACCATAGCACCATTTTGAACGGAAACGTACGCTATTCTGTCAGCCGCAATACGTTATCTACATGTATTTACACTTTGATTTGAACAAAAACAGCACATCTTTGTGGCCTGGCTGGCACAGAACAGCATACGCAGTGCCAAATGGTGCTTCAGTGATGAGGAAAGACACAGAGAAGATGAAAAGTATCGTCTTAGCTTCATAAAATACAGCTTGAACTACTAATGGCAGATGTTAATTCGTTGGCAGACAAACGGGACAGTCACAAGCCTCACGGTTTTCATTTAAAATATCTTCAATTATGTTAAGACAAAGCTTTATGGGTTTGGACGACATGGCGGTATTAATGATCAATGACAACATTTTAATTATGGGGTGCAGTAAGGTCAAAGGCCAAATCTCAGATAACAGATCTGTATGAATATGCTGATACTCTAACAGATAACTGGATTTGATTGGATTTTGACTCATTATGTTATTCAGTCCATGTTATGGAACTTATTTTGCCTATGATTTTTTCTCTCAAAAAAAGCTTTAATCTTAAACACCTCATGGCCAGATTGTTCATTGTAGTGCACACTTACAGTATGTTTTTCACAGGCTTTTCTGAAGAGTATTTTTTTTCATCTCACAGGCAATAATAAACAGCACTATCACCCCGAACATGAACTTCACAAAGACGTCTCACAAGTTTGGGCAGTGGGCAGACAGCCGTGCCAACACAGTGTATGGGCTGGGTTTCTCCACTGAGCATCATCTGGCCAAGGTGGGTGGAATTCTTTCTCTCTCCTTTTTTCTCTCTCTCTCTCTTTCCGGTCTTGCTTTCTATCATTTTCTTCCCTGTGTCTCTGGGGGCCTTGTTCTCCCTTTCTTTCGTTCTTTTCCACCCCCTGTGTTTCTGAGCTGGGGAACACCTACACACTGTGCCCTAATGAGGAGCTGTACAGTCATCGGTGCGTGGGAGGCTTCTTCTGTGCAGTGCTTTCCTCTCTTTCGCTCCCTCTATCTCTTGCTCCTCTGCATTATGATGATGCACTGTCAGGAGCTGGGGGTAGAAAGCCTCACCAACACTTACAGTCTTTATCCTCTTTCCTTCTTTTTTGTTCACTTTCACTCTTCATCTCTGTTTCTTTTGCTTTTACATATGCTGTATTTACTTTATAAAAAGTGAATAATAAGTAATATTTATTTATTATTTAAAAAAATGCTGTGTTCTTTTCCGGTACAGGTCTTTTGGTTTGGAACGCATATGCACCTAACACATAGAGTACTGTTTTAACCACTGCACAAGTGAAACTTCACTGAAAACTTCCAGTTTATACTTTTGATAACAAACAAAGTCTCTTTTAAATTGTCATTTGACTTCCTTTGATCACTCAATTAACATCTGAGCACAAGTGAGCGTGATTTTTATATTTTAAATAAATAGTAGTTAAATTTAATTTAACCTTACATTAATGTAAAAGGGCTACGTAATAATTTTTACAGTATAATTAACTTAACTAAGATTTTTGAAGTACTAAACTTCTCTCTCTGACATATGTTCACTTCATCTTTGTTATAAACTTATTTTAGATAGTTGCGAAGGAAAACCCTTTAAAACGTGTTTTTTATGTCACTTTGATATTTTATTTAAACTTAGCTTAATTTTAATTAACATGTTAAAATGACGATAAATGGTCATACCTAGTTTTTCAAAGGCATACAAGGGGTCATACAAAGGCAATTTTCCACAAGCTTATTTGATTCTTTAGGATCTTAACGGAAAGTTTGTAATATAGATTGCTTTAAAATTGCCCAAAGATAGTGTAAAATAAAAAAATAAAAAAATCAAATTTTACCCTGTCAGAAACAGCTCTTAAGGAAACACTTTATTCTGTGTACTTCCCCTTTAAATCTTCACCAGCCCTGCTGACCCCGCCGTTTTTTTCCGAGGCAATCTCAGAGGATCTTTTTTAAGCCATATTCATAGTGAAACTTGCTAATTGGCACATTATTAGGAAAAGCGAATTTCATTCATTAAAAAGACATTATACTCACTGCTTCTGTAGGTGAAGCTGGATCATGAATGTTTTGCGCGAACATCAACGCATTTTGGTTGATCAACGGCTCGGTTCCCTTCAGAATGAAACGTAACGTTAATCTTCCACGTCTTCAGTCACTCAGATATCGGGGGTAAATGACTACTGCTATGTTCATTAATACATTCAACAACAAAACATCTCAATCTCTTAGAAATCTTGCTTGTCTCTGCATCTCGGTCTGATGACGGCTCACTCAGGGCGGGTCTGAAGTAAGACACCAGTTCAGTCTGTGTGACATGCTGCTGTCAATCAACTATTGTGGGAGTGGCATTTGAGAATGGCTTGATTTCAGAAGGGGCAACTTATTTTTATTAAATTAAAAGAAAACTACTGGTGTATCTTTA
>JAUCNO010001398.1:2999486-3080687 GCA_032353835.1 Enteromius viviparus | reverse complement strand
TATATATTGTATTTCTGTTTGGAATATTTTTTTATCAGGCTCTTATGTGTAGGTTCAGAAATGTCAGTAAATGGGTACTTTTCATTGAAAAGTTTTCTTTTCGTTAAAAAGAAATAGCTTAACATAAAAATGGAAGCCTGAGAAAACTGCTCATGGTAGAACAAACAGTGGCTTTGCATCTAAACTCTTTACATATATATATACACACACACACACACACATGAATAGAATAGAATAGAAACATCAACCCAAAAGATCAAAATCCAATTCTAAAGTCTTATAAAATGACTCGAGCCACATAGCCTATAACTATATCATAGCCTATAATGCTGTAAACTAAGATTTTAAAAAGCAATGCAAGCACTTGTTACTTTACTCCTCCTCACACTTTATACTAATTTGTTATGTCTATTTACCTGGAGTCGTTATACGTGTACCATTCTCCTGTGAGGGGATTGCGGCAATATGCTGTGTAATGGCCACCCAAAGACGTACCAGTGTGATTGGACACAGCGTACAGATTATAGACTGCATTTACTGTAAAGAGAGATGAGAAACAACAGCAATTAAACACAATTATCCTGGAGCTACAGTAAAAACTGCATTGCACAGAATACAGATGTGATGAATGATGCTGCAAACCCTACCGCTGTTATCAGAGGCAAATTCCCTGAGGTCCAGTTCTTTGAGGGGGAAGTTTACAAAGGTGGAGAGTTTGCTGGTTCTGACTCGACACTCAGAGAAACGCTTCAGATCTGAGATAGTTAGAGTCAAGGGCAAACGAATACATACAGCCAAATACCAGTGTTACATATTTAATGGATCAATACACATTGGTAAATCAGATTAACATGCAATTCTTTTGATGCAGATTTGCTTAGAAAGGATACGAAGCACCAAGATTTTGGGAAATTTCTGAATGGTGAATTTTTTTGTGCATTTCCGTCTTGTTTTACATCTGTGGCATGTCTGCATGAAAATGAGAGACTGTTAGGATATGCCTACACTTAGACAGACAGACAGATATATTCTGATTATGCTGTATACTTACTGGTCTCTCATTCCCATCTAGTACATCTTCCTTGGTGAATAGTCGAAGGCAATCCATTAAACTCACTTCTCCTGAAGTCTGAGGGAAACAAACATCAACATGAAATATGCACAATAACAGTGACGTCAGTAAGCATGTCTTTGAATGTATCAGTCTTTATATTCACCTTTGCGATAGGCAGGGACAGATCCCAGAATGGATCAAACACAGTTGAGCAGAAGCCACACTCGCTACACGTCAGAGAGCTTTTTAACTGACCAACAAACAGATCTTTGGAGCAAAAAAAAACTAATTAGCACTTTATAATCTGAGAAGGGAAGACAGACAAACACAAGACTGTAGATGGTGTTAATATAGCAGGTCAACTCACCCACTACTTTGCTGTCCTCACTCTCCAGGTACTTGTTCCACATTCTCTTGCCTTTTTCGTCGTCTCTGTAGATAAAACACACTTAATTTAAGACCAAGATTATTGCTGTCAGATTGCAACAGTTCAACCACACACTACAGGTGAATCATCTGTTACATCAATCAGCACATCGAGTTTTTGGTACTGTTTGAATTGAGCACAACTTTTCAAGTTTGGAGTCGATAGGATTTTTTAATAAAAAAAATTAAAAGTATCTTTTTTAATTAGGTTTCCTTACTCCTGTGAGGTTAAAGAAATCATTTTGATTACTTATGTAACATTGGTATAAAAAATATACATATTATTTTGGGGTTTGAAAACAATTGTTCTGATTAATATTTTTGTAAAAACCATTATATTTTTTCAGGTTTCTTTCAAAGCTCCAAAGAACAGTATTTATTTGAAATAGAAAACTTGCTTAACATTCTAAATGTCTTTAATGTCACTTTAGATCTGTTTACTTTATCGTTTCGTGGAAGGATGAAAATGTTAACTTAAAACAAATATGCCAATAAAATGTTTCAAATTCATATTTATGTCCAGTTTTTTTCCTTATGTGGCAAGTAGCCGTATAATAAGCGGGATAATTCAAAGGCAGCCGGAAGTGATCATGAAATAAGCCCCTTCAGCATGATACAAGACCTGATCACACTGTCTGGGCTTATTTCTGCGATAACTACAGGCTGCCTCTACATTATCCCTTACTTAATGCATCCTTGCTGAACGACAGTCATGTGACTTTGCACTATGAGATGGCAAAACCTGACTAACCAGCAGACATTTGTCATTCCACAGCATCTGAAATGTTGTTATGGTTATTCTCAAATGCCTGAGCAAAGTCTTTTGTCAAAGTATTTCTCTAATTGCCTTCAAGAAATGTCTGCGTTTCCTAACAGCAGCACCCACCTCCGCATCCATTGTGTTTGTACTGCTCGCTCTGAGGCGCAAATAACTTATAACTTAATAATTAAATTATTATATTCTCCTACTTTTCTTAGTGATTTATAATTCAGGCTTTTGTTCTCTTTGACTTGTTGCATGGAAACTGGGCATGTTTGCAAACGTTTTATGCAATTTTCCCATTTTGGAATTCACAACTTTGGATGGAAACCTGGCTAGTAATCATTACTTTTTTAAAAATACTACTGAATCCAAACCTTTGAACATCTAAGCTTTTATAAAAAACTGGCGTATTAACTTACGAGAGGTGATCAAAGTCCTCCATGAGGGATCTGGGTTTCACTGTTACTCTGTTTACTTCATTATGAAGCCCATCCAGCAGAAACCGCAAGAACTCCTGAGCATCCTGCTGACTACAAGAGCGAAGAGGATTTTTAAGAGGGTGTTTCAAAACTACACATTCAAAATACAAGTAATCTGCATGATACAAAAGCTTTTACTGTAGCTGCAACTTACTTGTAACCAACAAATCGAGGGGCATATTTCTGAATCTGCATTTTGAAGTCAGAAGGGCTGATGGCCTCGCTGCTAGCTGTTGTCCACAGAGTCTGAGTGAGCTTGGCAAACTCTGAAAGCAGAAAAAACACACACATTTGTAGGGATATGACTAAGACGCAGGACTCAAAGGCTGTCTGACATGTATGATAAAACAAATGCGCTACTATTTAAACCGGTAAACGTTTCTCTTACCCTCCATCAGCGCAGCTTTGGCCCTGCAGTTGTTGTTGAGGTCAGTGCGGTGCGTGTTACGCAGACAGTAGTCCCTCAGGTCATGAGTGTTGCTCAGACACTGCAGAATGGAGTTCATGAAACACTGCAGAAAAAACATTTGGAGAAAAAAAAGGAAGAATGAGATGATTACTCAGCATACAGTCCTTTTGAAAGTCTATTTTGAAAGAGAGTCTTTTTAAAAGAAGTTTGCAATGACCTTTGCTGGAATTTTCACTATTGTATGAACTAATAAATGTAACTATACATGATTGAATAAGAAATACTTACAGTATTTCCCAGATTCCTGAGGCCCACCAGACCCTGAGCATTCTTTGAGTTCTGTAAAAGAAAGGCAAGTGACCTTTAAATCCAATGACACTTGAGTCATACCAACATTTGTTTTAATAAATTCAAATATGACTAAAGCACATGACTCACTTTGGCCTCATAATTTGTTTGTCACTGAGTGAAGTGAAAGTGCATGTTTAAAATACTAGAAAGGGATTTTACTAGAAAGGGCACAAAAATTTTTCTAATTATAGAAAGTTACATAAAAGCCCAGTATACATGTCTCTATTGTATCGTGAGCATGTTCAGTATTATGTTTCGAGTGAACATTGTGTGTGAGCTGACCAAAACACTCTCTCTGGGCTACTAAACGGCATGTTAGCAGATTCAAACCGAGACCCCTGCTGCTGAAGACTTGACACAAACAAATGATGCCCATCTGCCACACCACAACAAAAACAACTCGGCCATTTATTTAGCTAGGGGTGAACCACCAGTGATAGGTCAGTTATTACTGATATATTAAAGTCTTGCATTTCACCAGATTCAGACGGCTTGGACTGATGAAGATGATTTTCTCCACATAAGTGCTCAGCCTGTTGACCATGACGGATCGCTCCAGAGCACATGGACAATGCGTCAGAGGTTTCTCAGTATGAATCTCACGAATGAAACTGACACACTCAGAATCAGTGACATCCAGGCCTGGAATAGCAGCACTCATTTTCATGTGCGTCATTCACTGATTGCATTGTTAACTATGTAATTTTACAATGGTGTCTGCGATGCTCGAAAGAACTCGACGAAGTTTCAGACATTCCCTTGGACACGTGACTTTAATGTCTGAGTGTTTGAGAAAGCATGTGTGAAAATGAAAACGAAAGCTGCTGGTGGGTGTTAAGCAGTTTTAAAATCAATGTTGGTGTTCAATGAATTAAAGCTGGAATACAATACAATGCTGAAATGCTATAAAAAAAAACTATGCTGAAAAATTTTAGAAATGTTGCCTTGGCAGCCAACTTTAACAGTAAATATATTATTAGAAATTAATAAATGATATAACAGATAACATAAATAAAAAAAAAAACTGAAACTAAGAATTACTAATTTCAGAAAAACTTATTTCAGAAACTAAGATCGGTTAGATGAGTCACAGGACAGCATGTGATATTAGACATGCAGCATGTTGAGTGTGTCACAAATCGTAATCTAATGACATGTTTTATGGTTGTATCATATCTAAAAGGTCAATAACAATTCATACACACATTCACACACTACACATACATCTGCTAAAATGATTTTAGATTTTATTTTTATTTTTTGCATTATCTTAGCCACGTTGTTATAATGTTTTCTTAGTATTGCCAAGGTATCCTACATTTTTAAAGATTTTTTTGGGGGGCATTTTTAGCCTTAATTGAATAGTACAGATCAAACTTGACAGGAAGTGAATTGGGGGAGAAAGAGAGGAGGTCTGCAAGCCGGGACGCAAACTCGCGACACCCAAAGCACAACGTCACTACGTCTCTGCGAACTGCCCACGAGGCTACAGGTGCCGAAAAGGTACTCTAAATTAACATGTTCTCTGAATAGTATATTATTGATTACCATGGTATACCAGCAATGTCAGGGTGTGTTTTTTATAAGGAACCAGTCCAATTACACTGCAATTAAAAGTAATGAAGTGCACTAATCAAACACCTTCTATTAGCACCTGTGAGAGCAGATGCATCAGGTTCAAACATGTTCAGCTGTGAGTTATCCCGGGAGTTTTTCTGTTATTCATATATTCATCCAAACATCTGATGAGATTTTTCTTCCCCGAAGAAGATGAGAGAAGTGTAACAGATGGTTCAAGGCCTGACTCTGCTGCTGAGCTGGTCTCTGGCTTTCACACCCAGCACTTAAACCAAACAGACTGGTATGACAACAGCCAGCACCCAGCAGCAGCCATGGGTACGGCAAGCGTAGGGAGTTCTGCGATTGGGTAACCAGAGGACAGCAGGATCTCACACTGGCTGTCTCTTCAAAGATCTTCAGAGAGCTGTGAGCTAATTGGCTGGCGCGAGTTGAAAGGGAGCGAGTAAGAACACTGTGTCCTGACCTTAGTTTCTGTCACCAGCATAAGAACTCTATGTGCTCTGCTGCCAAAAGGCTGGTCACATGAGACACAAGAATTTCAAAAAGACTCCCAAGACACGGCTTCTTTATACCTTGACGTGCATTTATGTATCTATTCACCTTCCTTCATTTGCGATTATTTTAGACACATTTGTAAACAGTTTACAGCAGCTGAAACTTGTCCTGTATTTCAGTACATCCACTGTTCTAAAATAAAGTACACATTCGGGACAAGTTGGTACACCTGAAAGAAACTGTCTGATCAGAAATGGGACATCTGGTCGGCATAGCACTAACTCAGCCATCAATGTTGATGATAAGCCTTGAGAGTTCTTTACACTGTTATCTTGACAATGATTGACAGTCTCGATGGGGGGGATATGTAGAGTTTATGCAAGATCGCAAGCGATTCTTGGAATGTAATTGCCTACATAGGCTGATAAGATGCATCTACTTTAGAAATGCAGTCCATTTGTCCCTGAACATTACTCAGTGTGATGCTCCGATTGTTTCTCTGTTGCATAACAAACACTGGTTACACTGGGAAATGTGGTTATCAACCTCTCCAATAATTGATGCCCTGCTCCTTGAACTGTGTCGCTGTAAACTACTGCAAATAGAGGCAGCATTCATCATCATTAAAAGCCAAAGATGGATTCCTTGAACTAATGAATTGGTTTTTGTTGTGTAAATAGCTATTATTATTTTTTCATTGGTATTCCGTATTTTACCTAAGACTGCTCAGAAATAGTGAGACCCATCATTGTTAATATGTTTGCGACCATTGAAATCATATATAAATAAATAAAATAACTGTTTTATTTCTAAGTTTCCTTCCATCCCACACTTAAGAATAATGTGACATGGTTGATTTGCAGTATTTCCTTTTAAAACTACAAATAACAAA
Organism: Enteromius viviparus; assembly: GCA_032353835.1. Taxonomy (NCBI): domain Eukaryota; kingdom Metazoa; phylum Chordata; class Actinopteri; order Cypriniformes; family Cyprinidae; genus Enteromius; species Enteromius viviparus. The sequence continues at coordinate 3,074,237 of JAUCNO010001398.1, read as the reverse complement.
TTTATAGTACTATTTTACATCTAGCAGTACTCTAATATCCTACTGTATAAAAGCTTCATAAAATGTAAATATATAATAATTACTGATATTTTTATTCATAAAGCTTTCATTATAATTTAAAAGGGGGGTCATCATATGGAGGTCCCTGGCATGCATTACAACATTTATTTAATGTATAAAAATTCTAGTTCAGTATTAAGGGCCATGAATGTGTAGTTCGGTACAAATCTGACACAAATTCAGACGTCATCCAAATAATTTGCCTTTCTAGGCTAAATATGGCCCTAAGGTGTAGTTTAGAAAGATCAACCAGCGAACCCTGCACAAAGAGGTGGTGACATGCATTTAGTTATTATGTAGCCTGAACACCTTCCCAGATGATTCAGTATCGTTTTAATTTACACTCTAATTAACACTGCTTAATGGTAGCTTCTCAGTGAGTAATGCGCTGCCTGCTCAGCGCGACGCAACAGCTGCGCAGGTAGATGGCGTCAATCGCTCAATCTTAAGCCAGCGGCAACTAAACGATATCCTGCGTTACGTAACAGTCGAACGTGCGTTTACATATTTTTATATTTACGCTACAGTCCGTGATACAGATGCGACAAAAGTAAAGCTCCTGTTATGAAGCAGCATTACGAGCTGAAGTAAAAGATGACGCGAGAAAACTGGTCACTTGGCAAGGTCAGAGACAGCTGCATCTGTCCATGTGCTTCTGTGTAAAGGTCTGGACGCTTTCGGGGAACAGCTTCACCTGATTGCCACTCAAATGCTACATCTGTCTAAAGTGCGTGAGATTTTGGTCCCTAAAAGATAGCCTAAGCCTTAAAAACAAATGCTGTGGATAAATCAGTAAAGTAGAAATTACATACAGTATCTAAAGGACTGGAATAATTAACCTAACTTAACTATATTCCATTTGCAAATATTGTTTCTGTTCAGGTACTGTACGTCTTAAATTCTCTATCAGTAGGACTAAAACATGTGTCTTGCCTCAGCACTGCACATTCGATATGCCTTTCTTCCTTAAAATGATAATACTAGCCCATCATTAATCGAGATTTTTAAATGATCTATTGAATGAAATTGAATGAAACTATTGTGAGCACGCGAGATTCCTCTCAACTTCCAAGTTCAACAAGATCCAGCAAAAATAGGCTATTTTGCGTGTATCGTAGCATATTGATGCTCATGGGTCAGAAAAGCATCAGATCAGCGCTGGACCTGAATCGCAGTGATTTACTGTTAATCTGCTTCCAAACTATGGTCTACTAACTGGTCGAGAAAACAGTTGACAGGTTTAAGGAATAGCCTGCATGACTACAAAGCAACGAGGCGTGTGATTGTGCCAGTGCTATAGTTACACTGTATTGAGCGTTCATATTTCCAAATATTTCCTCGGTTGCAGCTCTATTTTAAACGCAGTAATGCTCACAAAATTCTGTTTAATTTATGAGCTGTGAATTAGGCTTACCTTAGCCTGGTTTATGAGAAGCCCCACAAATGTGGACACCAACATAGAGCGAGACATCGTCGGACTTTTTCTGCGCATATCCTGCTTGATGAAGGGGAAAGCTGACGCCGGCGGCTCCTCTGGGACAGTGACCGTGTACGACTGTCGTATACTCGGCATTTTGACTGGAGAAAACTAGCAGAACAGACGGCGCAATGTCTAAATGTGACTCGACAGCACCAATGCCACTATATTCCTGCGTTTCAGTAAAGATCCTCTTTTAATCCAGTCTCTCTGACAGTCCCTTATTGTATTCCTCAGGTGATTCTCTTGTCATACACTATGTTCAGTCTATGTCCTTGGGCTCACGACAGCTGTATATTCACGAAAAACGCGGATGAATCGCGCAGGTTGCATACAATAAATAAAGCAATAGATAAATAGTTAAAAGAACAGTACTAAAGCGACGCGCGTTTAAATGCTCCCTACAGAGGTTCGTTCGCTCTTCTGCGCGAGCGCTGAGTGTCAGATATCAGCAGAGGAATAATGGAAAAGTCCGTGTGCTTTTGGCTTTTACTCGCGCGAGCGCACGCCCCCTCGGCACGAGAGATACGTCACCAAACGCCTCATGCTTTCCTGACGTCACCCAGCAGAGGACAAGTCCTTCCCATTCATCTGTGACAGCAACACTGGACACACAACTACAACAAGTCCGTGTAACGAGGATGTGTGACATTCTTGCGTTTGTTTTATGTAACATTTCCCTTAAAACCTGTATCGATGCATTATGTAGACGTATTCATTCACAAGATATACACAAGTTGGTCAAAATAATGCACAGACTAATTAATTTAATTTAGCTAGACAGAGGAAGAAAAAATATCACAATATTTGTTTCGGCGTAATAAAGGGGTGTTTAGCTGTGTTTAGTAGAAGCCTTGGGTGTAATTTACTTATTATGCTTCCAAGTTTACCAGAAGCATCTGTAATGTTCATCAGAGAGGAATAAAGCTTGAAAGCTGAAAGTGAATAATACAGATGTTGATATGACGAACTGTGTCCAAACCACAGTCAAGTACTGCAGCAAAATAACTAAAATAACTTTAATCGCAGGCACCAATGCTATATAAAATGCAAAAAAGTCGTTAATGACACCCGGATAAAAGATTAAATTGCAAAACTAAAAATGATGAGCTTTTATTGAAATAACAATTGATATAACTGCATACTGTATATGGAGACAAGACAGAGGCCTTTTTATCAGGACTCCAATGGTAATATTCTTAAATTAATTTTCCCTAGAATCACATTGCAATAAAGATCTGCTTCACCGTTGAAAACGATAGAAGACAAAGAACTGCAGGTAAATATCCACCTCTAGCACTCTTTTTGTTTTCTGTTTCATACTGTAACTATACTTGGAAAAAAGCTTCCCTGTTCAACTTATTCTTTAGATAGCCAAAGGACCACAGAGCTTACAGTCAGATGTTGAAGAAGGAGTCATTCACTGCCCCTAGACAACAAGAATCTCTGAATGAAATATAAAGTTCCTTACACAAAATACTCTCAAGGTATTTATTCTTATTTGCTTCTGGGGAAATATATATTTTTATCTTGTATACACATAGTAAAAAACATAAAATGTTTTTTTTTCTACTTAATATGATGTAATAGAAAGTTTTAAGTGATGTGGTTGGTGTAGCATCATGACTCAATACTGTTACTAACGTTACACTAAATCTATCCTCCAGTGACCCTATTACCTCACCCTACATTGCTCCACACTAAAAGGCCCAACAGACCAGTGACCCAGAAGCAGCTGCAGGGAAATCTGTGTGGGAACAACGGCAGAAGTCCTAGTGGTGTTTCTCTAAAGCTCTCCTGTGTCTTTTCACAAGCCTATTATGTAATCACCATCTAAAGCATGGCAGAGCTGGCCTATTCTGTGCAAATAATGGCATTCATCTTATGAAACACACTCTGAATCAAGCTTATATAAGAGCTGTTTGAAGCTGTGTGCTGAGCCTTATATTTATGCCAGCCACAATCCACATCATCATTGATGGACATGCCAAAGCATCGCCATCTCGCTGCCACAACTAACAGATGTGCTTATGTGAAAGAGACACACTCAAAAGAATTTAGAGGGGCTGTCTGTTTGGAAGGGATCTGAATAACAGGGTTCTAAATAAACAAACCAGAGTGACACCATGAGCACAAAAGGAGAGTGCGCCCTCAGAGAGCACACATAATCACAACAGAGGGCATCTACACATACAGTAACTCCCTCTGACTTTTACAGATTCAGATTTGGATCTGTATCTCAACGACCAATTGCACCACAAAATCAAAAGCAAAAAAGAGGTTTAAACATATAATTTGATAAAACCTATTTTTACAAACGCTTTCAAATAATTAATTGCAATTAATAAAATTCTAAATAAAAGTTTTTGTTTACACAATATATGCGTGTATACTGTGTATATTTATTATGTATATATAATGCACAAACATTCTTATATATTTAAGAAAAATATGTTTTTTTTATATATATTTATATACAATATAAAATATAAGGATGTAAATATGAGATATGTATATGTAAATATTTTCAAAATGTATATTGTATGTGTGTGTATTTATATATACATAATACATACACACAGTACACACATATATATTACACTGTAAGAATAATGCAATGCAGGGAATTCTGGGAATGTCAGTTTACGATTTTCCCAGTAAATTTTACAAGAATTTACCGTTAAACATTTTTTTTCAGTTTTTACTGTAGGATTTTCAGTTTTTAACCGTTAAAATCGGAGGCATTTTTCACAGTGTACATAAACACAAACATTTATTCAGAATGCGATTAATCGTGATTAATCGTTTGACAGCACTACATTTTTTGGATTATTAAGATTACAAACACAGTATTGTTGTATATATATTACATTATGATCTAATAACCTGTAGGACCTTCTTTAGCCCACAAAACAGTGGTGAGGTGGCAATATCTGGTCTCCTGGGGTATCTCCACTTCCAGTGGGGTGCTGGTGATATAACATAAACCTAATTTTCCAAGTCAAACCATAAATGTTCGACTGGAAGAAATTTGAATTTAAACAGAAATTCTCTATCCTGTTCTCCAAAATGAGGTGCTAAAGTCTTATTTTATGGTGGTTCTGCTTTAAAATTTAATTATTATTATCTTAATTTAAGTGATGAAATATTTTGAAAGTCTGACAGTAATCAGTGTTGAGTACTACTCTAAGGTTAACCCTGCCTATCTTAAATGACTGACTGTTGAAAACATTCTTTAGAAACTTAGAGAAGTAATAAAAGTCAACTTGGGATGTTAATTTTAACCGTTTAACCATTAACCGACCGATATGAATTCTGACCAATTAATACAATTAGTTAAACATCAGTTTATTTATTTTTTTATTTTAATATTTTACCTTTTATTATTATTTAACTATTAAACACGCCACTCATAGCCTATAAAAAAATTAGTTGACAAAAAAAAAGTTTATTTGATATTTATTTAAAATAAATGTATTGGCCACATACACACAGCAGCAAAATCCAGTTGTCAGTCCTGTAGGCAGGCTGCTTGAGTCCTAATACAGGGAGTGACAACCGAGTTCTGTAACGGAACTCACCTGTAAATGTTCAGGACTCACAAACGCGTTCTTGAAACACACGCACTGTGTGAACGGAACAGGACTGGACAACTGTCACGTCATATACTGCTAAAGAGAGCCGCTCTGCTGCACAAACGCACATCTTCTGGGTGTTATGGTTTTGGGTAACTTACAGTGATGGAGAAATTAGCTGGGTGTCATCTGAAAGTTTATTAAATCTCGTCAGTTTTCCACCGGAGCCGCTCCTGTCAGTTTTGTGTTTTGTGCGTGATGCAAATGCTTTACTCTCCGCCCAAATTTATAAGCTGCTGTCGGTTAATGAAGATTTGATGAAAGAATTCGCACCTCGATTGGACTCCTGTCATGCCAGAAAGTGATAAGACTTTTCATTTTATGGACGTTGCCATCTTTACTATATAATAGTATAAATAGCTATAAATTTCTTGTATAGGCCTATTTATCCTTTATAATGTTTTTTCTCTGGTTGCAAAAGTGCTGCAGGTGTATCATATGAAATAGATATGATCATGTGAATCTTCGTCTTCTGTTGTTTAATTTATTTTATTTATTTAATTATTTTTTTCAGTTTTTAAGTTTATTTTCTTTTTACAAAATAAAAGTATATAAAGTCAGTTTCCTAGATCAATGCAGAAAGACAACATGACTGCAAAATGTAGACTACTGCTTTGGACTTTAAGCCAGTGATAAGCTTATTTTGATGACATGGAACAAAAAAAACATTATGATTTATGAACATAATATTATATATCAACAAATTAAATCAAATTTGACACAATAATAACTAAAATGTTTTTTTGAATCATTTTATTTTGGCTTTAGCCCCAATTATTATTTTTTTTCTTTTTTTGTAATTTGCTCTTTCTGAGATATATAACATTTTTCAGTAGTCCACATATTCTAAATAAGCAACACTTACCGTGATTCTTTATTAAAAGTTTTCTTATTATTAATAGAGCAGCAAAAGAGCAAAAAACACCTGAAGTGGAGTTAAATGCCTTGCACAAGTATTTACCCTCCAAAAGCTGTACACAAGCCATAAATGACTGGTGTTTACATAACTGAGCTAATCAGCATGCAGGGCTGTTGCACAACAGGCTTCCACAGCCAGACTGGCACAGAGGTCACTGCTCTTAGGGAACCAACCAGTGGAGCCTGGCATGGTGGAGGATTTAAGCCCCAAAAGAGTGTGAATAATTGCGAGTGAGCCCTTATTTAACAGCAGTATATTCTTGGTAAATGGCCTCTAATTTAATTATTAACTGTCAGGGGTCCTGAAGACACTTCAAGCTAGTTAGTAGTAAGTGTCAAGTCAGCACAGAAGAGTGCTAGTGTTGGTGGAAAGATACCAGAGCGAAAAAAGAGAGAAAGGGAGAAAGAGAAGCATATCCTCAATTCTGCCACTGTTCACAAAACATCTTCTATGCACACAGGTGGATGACAGAAGAGGAGAAAAATAGAAAGGCTGCATGTGTTTGAGTCTATAATAAGCAGCAGTCGTGGACGCAGACATAGTGATGTCACCAGAACCACTGCAGTGACTCATTCTGAACCCGCCCATCAAAAATAGACCAAAACATCACACTGACCTCTAAATGCTTCCAGCACACACCCACAACATACACAGACACATCACAACACGCAAAAACATCACAGTGACCTCTAAATTATTCAAACAGTGCACTCCATGACACACAACAGGCAGAGCGGCAGAACTCATCGCTTAACAGCCTTCAATATAATCACAATTATACCAAAGCAAGAAAAAATACATAAATAAAAAAATATACATATATAACTATAATATATCTATATAATCAAAACTTCATGTAATTTTCAGGAAATGTTGAAATTTTAAGGAAGTAAACAGTAATAGCATGAATACTTTAATACACAACTGTGCACATATTAAGCATTATTTTAATATGTTAAATAATATTATAACACAAACATTTTTAATACTTTAACAGAGAAAAAACATGTGGCCTTATGAGATAGTAAGTGTCCATCAAAAGCACACTTGAGAATATCTATCAAAGTAGTTTTATGGATATTGTGAATGTGAATACTGTTTTTTTACCTACTATATAAAATCATGTGATTTTGGATGCAGAGACTCTAATATCACTTCCTGATTAATTTTGCTTTTCATTTATGTTTCTACATTTTGGTTGGTCCACATGACTAAAATAGTTTTCAGTGTTTATAGTAGCTTTTTTTTTCTATGTAAAAAATATCAAGGCAAAGTAATCTAATTATTAAGGTTTGCTTTTCATTAGCCTATATTGTCAGAAGTCAGCATAATTGTATCACGTGGCTTTTTGAATTAATGGCATCTTAAATATAATACAATAAATGTATTAAAAAATGCCACTGTATTGAACAAATTGCTCTTTTTTATTCTATTTTTTTAATCTAAATAAATCAATAGATAAGTGGCACATTATTGACAAGTAATTTTAATAGAGATTTAGGGGTGGACTTTTTGGTAACACAAGTATAGCGACCAATTAAATTTAAATTTATCTAGTTGCTTACTAGCATGCTTATTACTATATATTGGCTGTTTATTAGTGCTTTTAAAGCACATATGCTGCATTACCATATTCTACATCCATGATAAAATTAAGAATTAATAAGCAGCAAATTAGAAGTTTATTGAGGCAACAGTTGTATTTAATAGTTTGTTAATGGTGAGAATTGGACCTTAAAATCAAGCGTGACCGACTTTTTTTTAACTATCCACCAATTCTTCTACCCGAGCAATGCTTTGGTTACCACCCCAACTCCCTAGCATTGCAGCTGTGGTTTTTGCACCTGCAAACAACCTACATTATCTTGAGAACATTTACAATCTAATTCGCAATTGCAATCTGCAGCATCACAACTTGCTGCTGGACGTCATGACCTACAAAACTGTACTTTATTGACTTCCTTATAGTTTCGAATGATCTTCTTAAGTTTGAATGATTTCCTTCTACAGTATATACGATACTGAGCATAGTTCAAGAGTGCTCTGACCTTCTTATTTTATGATAACACCAATGCTGTGAGATCATTTTCACCAAACTGTCATTTAGGGTGAGCAACACTGCTGTGACCTCTGTAGGACAAGCCATACTTTACACAGCTGTGTTCCCCAAGCATTTTGTGTGTCATGGATTTTGAAATGCTCAGTATGCAAAATATGCACGTGTGTGTGGGTCAGATGCCAATGACTGCAGGTAGCCCAAGCACCGAAAGGCCCCTGGTATGCGTGTCGATGCAGTTCGACTTCGGCTCACATCAGATATTACTACGTATCATAAGACTCTCTTCAGCAATGCACAAACACGCGCACATTCCTAGCTTCTTCATTAGAAATGGTTCCCATTTATAATGGAAACCTAACTTCTGAGAACCTTTGCATGTGTAACCACACAGTTAAACAACAATCACTGCAGCTTCTGTGTAATGAGCAACATGCACATTGGTGCTGCTGATGGTTAATGAATTCATGGTACCACGTAACACATTTGTGGCATCCAGGAAAGCCAAACCAGAACTGACCCTTCCCCCGTTCTCAGAATGCATGTAACCCTTAAAGCTTTCTCATTTTCAATCTGCATATCTCGCAAATGGCTCCTGGCCAACAGTATAGGATTATGGCCAGCATGTTTCTACTGAAATCCTCTTGAGTTCTACTCATGCATGAATAGTGCGCTGTAAAACATGATTGGTTATTAACTCCAATGGTTTATGGAAAACTGTGGCATTAACTCTTTATAATCCCAATTTAGATTTCATGTGCATGGTCTAGTTTACACAAAGTGCTGTATACCCAAATACATTTATTCAGGACAATTCACAGCAATCAGTTAAATTTTGAATTCATTTATTTAAGCCAAACTATAATTATATTAATATAACTGTCAGCTATAAAAAGGTCATCAGAGGTCAGGTGAGGTGAGGTCAAGTGTATTGTATTTTATTTTGTCAGTTCTGTGTGTCTGTGACCTGACTGCCTCTATGCCTTTATTTACAGCAGTACTTTTTTTTTATTCCAAAGCCACTGCACATGTACAGAGTATAAACAGAAGAGCAAACAGACAGGAAACTGCTAGATATTTTCATTTTCTACAAAAGCTGTATATGCTTTGCTAGTGTGTTGTAGATACTTATTTCGCTCATTTAAGTTTTTTAACCGGAGAGATATGTATATGTAGAAACTTTATTAGCAGCTGTTTCAGCTGTTTTCATAAGCAGTCCACTTTGTACTGTGAGTGTTTCATTTTCTCTCTCTGAGTCTGATATGGATTCATTTTAAGTCTGTGGTATTTTTACCTATTTGATCATATTCTAGGTAAAACGGCAAGTTTGAAAAGCACTTGTCCACCACTTCTCAAGCAGCCATATGATATAAGGTGTCAATCATTGGCACAGCACAAATGGTGAGGGACGAGGTACATGCTGAAGTGCAATACTTATGTGTTTGTTCAGGTCGGCCTTAGCAAGCAGCACTAACAAGGTCATTAGAGTCTGTTTGAGTTCCATGTAACAAAGCCTGAGTCACCTAGCAGGGCAACATTCTTTCAGTGGCATGAAAACAACAGTGGGTAAGGCCATTAAACTGCTATGCCACAGCCAGCCAGAATAGCTTTTAGACTTACAACAACATGTTACATTCAGACACAACCAGACGGAACAATCTAATGCAGCAGTGTTTTTAAAGTTGAACTATGTTTAATTTGACACCTTTATGGATGGAATAGTTAGATATGACCAAAAAGGCCAAACATGTCCATCTGAGTCATACATGCAATTTAAAAATATCACCCTAAAACCACTGCACACAGAAAATGATGACATTCACAGCTGGTAGGCAGTGAAGAGTCATACAGCCGGCTGTGTTCCAAACCGCTGCTCAACTGCAGCTGGGTTTAGAAAGGAAATCCTAGGCTGTTTCAGCCCCAATTACATAATATTAAGGTCTTTTACTGTCAGCCTAAGGCAAGCCATTGCAGGGACATGTGCTGGGCAAATGAGTAACTGCTAATGTTGAATTGGCCAATGAATAAATGCATGAAAAGAGACTAGGTTTGGCAGAGAGGTTTTACTTTGCGCTAATGAAATGTTCACAGTCATGAGTGGAAAAACATGAGGGGGGCTTTATCCAAGTAGACCGCGTGGAAATCTAAAAACAGCAGTCAATGGTGATGACTTCAAGGTACAATCTTCTAAATATACCAGGATTTTTGAATACCTAATGCAAACAGTACTCAGCATGGGAGATTTGACTCATAATATATTTCAAGTGTGACGCTACTAAGCTGATTGTGGTATTCGTATAAAAATACATGGGGCACTAATAGGCACTGAAGTATATTTTTCAGTGAGGAATGAAATATTTTTTATGATTTGTTTACATGCCTTATCTGCACTCTTAATCTGTTTTTTTTCACAAGCCCATTGCAATGCATTCAGGCATTGTCTTCCCTGCAAAAATATGTACTGAGATTGGGTAATGTGCTTACATAATTAATTAATCAGGAATTTAAAGAATCACCAATACATTTCCATTATTATCGTATTTTTCTGCATTTAAACAAGTTCAGTGTGTTTTTAAAATAATGTGCAGATTCTACTATCTTGTAAAATATGGACAGTATCATGTGAGAAGTGTGTAATAGTCAGTCAGAGAATTGACTAGAATAGTTTTAAGCTTTAAACAGAAAGTTTATTGTTATGCCTAACCCTAACCTTCTTTGTTATATTTAGCCACAAAGCCGATAGTTATTAGTTATATAAAGAAAGCGTGACAAATGCTTGGGCAGAATCTGTGAACTACTGCAAGGCATTTTCAGAAGAAAAAAAAATCTGCAGAATTTTCCACAATTGATTACAAAAAGTGGTCAAACGTGTGAATACAGCTGGAATGAAATGGTGTACATGTGATTAATAAATAAATAAAGGGCTGGAGATTGCTGATTGACAGACAACCCAATTTTTTAGGAACTCTTGTGGATTTTTTGGGGGTCTCTTAACAAGCTTTGTGTTTTCCCAGAAAATCAGTGCAACTGTCTGGTTAATATTTTAATACTATATTTATATACAGTATATTTTTCTATGTAGAAAAGGCATACTTTAACTGCGATATGACTATGCAGATGACTTTTCACATTGTATTCAAACACTGTTTTCATGAGGATCAAAGGTTTTTCGGTGACAGCTGGAGTTATAAGAGGGATTACAGAGAACGGTGAGTATATGGGACAGTGGACACTGAGACAGCCAGAGACATTGTGTACCCTTGTATTTGCTATGGGAACGCAAATAGACTTAAAGCGCAAAAACTTAAAAAAAGACTCAATGGCTTACAAGCAAAAGAAGCACATGAGTGCACAACTGTGTTCTTAGGTAACTCTGGCAACGGCTCTTGTTGCTGCTTTTCTGTCCCAAGTCTCTGATGTTTCCTCTAGTTCCCTCTGGACATTATATCATCACCATGTCAACCACAGTGTGTGCTGAGAGTGTAAGTAAAAACACAGTCCGTCCATATCCCACCCATGTAATCTTAATTAAAACATGATTTCTAATCAGTGACTTTTCTTGAATCGGCCCTATAGCCATGAGCAATGTTACCAGTGAAGACTGAAAATAGGGGCAGATTACTCACATCATTAATCCGAAATATTAACAGAGACACAGCTGTTTGTGACAGAGACAATAGGTTGGTAACCGGTCGAATGTTGATGTTATTAGAGTAATCTGAGATGGCTTAGTTGGCAGGTTTGTTGCATAACCAAGTTAGATTCCGAGAAAAACTGGGGTCTGTATATTCATTACAAATAAAGGAGGCAATTAGAATTTTCCATTATAATAAAACATTATAAAGGCAATAAATATTCCAAAGATATTTTCAAAACACATGTCAGCTGTTTTTTCTTTAAAAAAAAAATACATACTGAAAAAATACTCCCTCAATCCTAAAGCCACTTGTGTGCTGACTCAACGGAAGTGTGTACTCAAGGGGGCTAATTAATCCTTTGCCATGTTTGTTACCTCTGGGGAGGTAGAGCCCTGTGCCGTGGCAAACTAAAGAGCCTTACTGTGCACTAAGTGTGGCCTAGAGCTGGATACTTGCATACCTATCTTTCACAATATCATCAGTTTTGAGAGTAATATTTCAAGGGTGTTTCTATCTCCCATGAAATGATATGATAGACGTCAAAAGATAACAAGTTACTTAAGAGCAGATAGTATGCAGAGAGTCAAGTTGTATTGACTAATCAATCAATCACAAAGTTCACACAGAATCTGCACTCTTTACATTTCTGAACTGTGGGAGTAAAAGGTGCAGAACTCTTTGGAACAGTTTTATAATCTGCATTACAATACAGTATGTGTTGATTTATATTATATTTTAAATGTGCTACTGTTTTGTAATAACTGTTTGTAATGAAATCCAAAAACATATCTATTCACTGCAGTTTTAAGTTGAAATAAACGCTAGTGGAAGTAAAAAAAGAAACAACTTCATTCTCACACATTTGCTCTTTTTATTATGATTACAGTGCATATTATAAATTAATAAACAGACTGTATGTTTGTTTGCATCACAAAACCAGCTTCATATGTATGACTTTTCTGACATAGTAAACTTGCTTGATAGCTCACCTGGTACAGTGCCATAACAAGCTTGGCTTGGATAACAGTTAACTCCTCTAACATTTGAGTTTGAATCATAAGTGTGCAGTATTAATCAGGCCTGTACATATATTTTCAGGTATGACTGGTCAACAAATAGAACTGACTTGTTGCTCGACACATGCAAGCAGATGAGCAACACATGCTCTTACATAATGTCATCTAGATACATGGCATGTCAGGAATCTGGCATGTACGTCAGATAGCTCAATTCAGAGAGTATAGAGAGCTATTGCATTGTGTGGAATGTGGGTGAGTGAGTATGAACTCCTCATCACAGTATCTCAGGATCTCCAGAATGTCTCTCTTCACATCCCTTTGACTGAGCCAATTAAAGCATAGGCAGGAAGGACAATCTTGAATAGCATTTGTGTGATCGCAAATTGACATGAATCTGACGGCTTTGATTGTTCTGATTCCCCTGAAGCCATCCTGCTAAGGTTTAACCCAAATGGTAATTGGTTTACATTTTACACTGAATTTAAAGCCTAATTATACGCCATATAGTAATGTGGCGAAGAATTGAGACACACATGATCATCAAATCTAATTAAAGGCATTTACCGTTGTATTTTGTAGAACTGTAAGATAGGCTTAATTTATAGGAAGCCTACGTGATTGAAGCCATGGCTTCCCCCATCTTATCTAGCTTATATGAAGTCATATTGTCTCTGGAATGAATCAGGGGAAGTCTCACACTGTCACTTCAAATGGCTCATAGCCGGCCAAGTACACAGCTGGCCCCAGACCTGCTCTTACTGCGGGCCAAAATAAGCCAAATGGCCTTGACACTAATTTAGATGAAAGTACAAAGTTGATCGGTCTGGCAATAAAGCATCTTATCAGGGCCATGAGTAATAAGCATGATTTTTACTGCTTTTCAGTCCTTCAAATTGTAAATGTGCAAAATTTTTGTCATTTATTACTAAAAACCTTTTGAAAAAGCCTTTACTGATATTATGACCTCCGCTGTACTAATTATAATGAAGCCAACTAAATGCCACAGGGAGCCGAGTCAAGCAAATTATGCTGTAATAAGCTTCCAGTTGTCACATTTTGGAAAATAAGACTTATTAGTATAGTGTATTGCTGTAGGTTAAAAAATGTAGAGGAAGTAATGTGTCAGTGACTTTCACTGACTTTTGTTTAACATGAGTTCTGTGCAACAAGCTTTCTGCGAAGGTTAGGACATTTCCATTAAACATCAAAGGCAGTGAAACGGTCTAGTCTAGAGCAGTTCATTAATAGCAGAAACACCCAAAGGAAAATTTAATAGCTTTCCACAGAGCACGGGAGGCATACAGTAATGGAACTCTCAGTAATATTTTAACCCTTTCACTAATATCTCTACCTTACGGTTGAGTTTACTTCGATAAAGAATAAATCTATCAAAAGAGGAGGTGAGAGAGAAATTGTTTCACTGCTGTATTGGCCCATCTCTGTGTCTGCTGTTGCCATGAGGTGTTTGGGTATTTACAGTTTTCATGTGACAGCAGCAGTTTACAAACAGTTGGTCACACAGAAGAAATAACAGCGCCGGTAACTCGTCAGATAATCAATCAAGCAATCAACAAAGTAGGGATGAAACCATAATGTTGTGCATAGGGTAGGGGTTAAAGAACAGAAGTATAGCAAAATATATATATGAGAAATGCACAAATGTTTATTTACCATCATTATACAAAATCATGCGTGACCGTACGGTTGATATGTATGTAAAAAACATTGAGTAGCATATGCAGCTAATAATACAGACTATTACACAGACGCTTAAATATAATTTTATTTCTTTGTGGACCCTGAAGGTTAAGAAATGTACCCAAGATAGTAATAAAGTTAAAGGATTGTTTATTATTGCAAAAAATCTCATGAAATAGTTGAGTTTTACCATGGACTAACATCTCAACCGTATGGCGTACATAAAAACACATAAAAAAAAGTGCTGGACACTATTTATTAGATAATTTTTTCATTAGCTCCTTTCAGGGGTGAAATATACATGGAAAACTAAAGATAGACGCAAACAAGACAGTCGTTCACATAGAGCTGCAGCAATAAAATAAATAATAAAATTGGGATTTAATGAAAATGTTTGAGTTCACATTGAAGTCTCTGAATTTTAGATCAGATGGTAAGATTGTAAAAAAATGTCTATGAAATCTCTTACGCACACCACAATTAGTTAAATATTATTATGACTGTTTTCTATTTTAAGATATTTTCTAATGTAATTTAGTCCTGTGTTTGCGAAGCTGAAATTGCAGCAGCCTCCAGTCTTCAACGTCACATGATCCTTCAGAAATTATTCTCTCATGATATGCAAGAAATGTTTAAGATGTTTCTTCTGCTTAATATGTTTTAGGGAAACTTTCCCCCGGCCCGTTTTTGAATAATTAATCATTTTTTTGAGAAATTTAAATTCAAAAGAACAGCATTTATTGGAAATATTTTTATTATCAACAACATACAAGTTTTTACTTTCACTTTTAATCAGTTCAATGCATTCTTATAAAATAAAAAAAAACAATTCCACACTTTTGTGTAGTGTGTACATAAGCCAAGCCTATTGAAGACCATCAGTATTTACATTTCGACATCATTCTTGTGACAATTGAGCACTGAATGATCCTAAATACAGGGTTTATGTTCATTTGTGTAATGTAATTCCTAGTTCTTACTTTTGATTTTGTATTGAATCACGGCTCAGGTATGATCTGTTCTTGACAGGTTTCCAAGTAGAGATTAACTAGATGATCTCAGACAGGACAAAGTTCATTGTTTCTGCCACGCAAGAAGCTGCGAACTTCATTCACATAGCAACGTCCCTTAATATTCCAACTTAATATTCCCTTGCATACTACTAACAGCTTTTATTAAGCTCACAAGAAGAGTTGACTCATTCTGGTGACTTGTACAGACATGTTTGGTTGTCATGGTGAGAGATGGGCACAGATCCCGGGAGGTGATTTGTATGTGACAGAATGATTTGGAATGCAGGACAGAAGATATGTTCTCATGCAATTTCAATCGCACACCACAGATGTATTGTTGAGTGTTTCTCAGTTCGTATAGGAACCTACCTTCTGTCTGTGCATGTGATGTGTCTGTACAGATACTTCTATCCTGAACCTACCACATGCTTTAACTTGACGTGGGAGAGTGAAAGGAGTGGCAGAAGTATGAGACTCTCCCAATGATTTAACTATGATGTTCTACTTATGCACTCACTCCCTTTCTCTTTTGCTCTTTGCCTTTCTCACACTAACACACACATGCCGGACCTAATGTCATAAGACAAGACCTTAATTGAAGTCTGACTATGTTTTCTTCAGAAGAACAAAATTAGAAATGGATCATCATCACTGAAAAATCAGTGACGTGACTTTAAGGCCATCCAGTACAAATGGATAAACTAATAATAAAACTAAAAAATGTGCTTTATGTGGTAACATCTACTGTACACTGTACTGTATTTTTTGCAGAAACAAAAAAAAAAAAAAAGAAGACTACAGTAAGTCATGTAAAAATATGGTTTTACATCACATTACACTTTCTGATTTATAGTTTAAGCAAGTATAAAGTATGAATTACCAAAAACAATTAAAGAACATTTCCAGAACCCACTGTGTGACACATGACACATCATCAAAATAGTTTTGTTCTCATTTCGTAACCAGTTTTGTACTTCATTACATGTTATTCAGTTCATTTTTCTGGTTTTGTTTTACTGTGTCACCCTGATAGTGTTTTGTATCTTAGTTTGTATGATCACATACCCCACCTATGAACAAATACTGACCATGTTTTATGCAGAGGTCCCTTACGATGAACCTTTTTATTGCATCACCTGTATTATCATGGTGGTTATCAGTGTTTTAAGATAACAATAACATGTTGAGTTCATGCAGAGTACTGAGTAACTGAATAGCCAATTAAAGCTCTAAGTTGTAAAAGGTAAAGGCACCATAATGGTTTATTAATTGGCCTCACTGAAGTCAATGTATTTAATGTGAGTAAATCTGCCATGTGACTAGTATAACCCGAGTAATGCTACGTCTATGAAAGTAATGTATATCAATTAAGTGCACTTAAGATAACTACACATTTCCACTTTTTACATAATCCAGTGAAATCTGCAATATACAGAGTAAGAGAGAGAGAATGTAGAACTGCATAAATGATCTTGGAATAATTCATAAATAATTTTACTATCAAAAACTGTAAACAGATTAAATAATATCTTTGGACTTAACATGATAAGAAAAAATCACTGAACCTTATCTTTCTGTACAAGCTCTCTGCTTATCCTTACAATAACTGTAAACCTGTACAGACTTATATAACCTAAACAAACATGCCCAACAAAAAAACCTTTAGGATTTAGGCAGATAATAAAGACACCACTTCATCTCTTTCATGGCCTCTCCCAACACCACAAGATCATGGGAATGGAATGAAGAAAAAGAGAAAGGAAAACAAAAACATACATTCGGACAAAGTGATCTCTACTGATGTCTGAATAATGCATAAAAAACGGTGAGATTAAGTTTCAAAGCATCTAGTTATGTCACACTGTTAGGACAGGAGGAGAACGGGAACGCAAATAAGCTTAAGTCAGAGTTCTAAGCAGAAGTGCACCTGGTGTTGCACATTTTTATTACACCGTGATTTCGGCTGACCAAACGCTATAGGCCTGACAATGACAAAGTTCAAGCTTACAACATCAAATTGTGCTGATATACAGGGTTGCTACTTATATAATTATATTCAGCACCGTACAGACCTCTGGCCCACTATGACAGCAATCGACTAGCAATCAACGTGACAGTGTCAGCTCATAAATGAATGATCTCAGTCAACTTTGCAAAGCCAGTTGTAATCTAACAATGTTTATGGAAGGCTCCAAATCAACGCTCCAGTTATTGCATGCGCTTCTTGTACTGCCCGGACAAGTCCAAACTAATACTTCAACACTCACCTATACTAAAAATAAAAGGTAAGTATATGAAACAATCTACTGAGATTATATTTACAGCACCTTTATAAATGGAATAGAAATGAAAAACAAAAAAAACTTTTACACATGTTTTTCTTTAAGAGAGCAATTAAATGAGTTTACAAGATTATATATCTTTTTACATTACTTGATAAAATGTCATTCAAATACTTTTCATTGATCCTTTCAAATCTATGTACTATAATGGCATATATTCTTTTGCTGCAGCTGTTGTTTTTGGATAATATCTGTGTACCATGTTTCTTATTTTAAAGTCTTTTCAAAGATCAGTGGCCTTTTAAATACAGCAGCTGTAATTAAGAGGAAGGCAGCGCACTCTAGTGAGTAAATCTATGTATTACAGCACAAATAGTCATTTCGGTAAATACTCACTTTGTCAGACCAAACGACGTTATTCTAGTCCTTTTACACTACTATGAATTATATTATAGAATAATATTAATATTAAAGATAGTAATTTGCTGGCTGATAAGATAATTAAAGATACATCATTACACTAATTACAAAAAAAAACCCTCTCCTTTTTTTTTTTCATAAAAAAGCTAAAATATGGGATTGGTAGGGGACAAAATTCATAAATATAAAAACATGCACTAGTTTAAATAGTATCTGTGTAGCTACAGAACATATGTAAGCCAAACAATGCAACTCCATGAACTAAAGTTTATTGTAGCTCCATATCTATAAGTAAGAATTGCATGCTAGGTGTTTGATTTGAGATTACATGACTGTCATGTGTAAAACAGCTCTACAGTTTCATTAACAGATCCGTTTTACTGAAAGAGTTAATGTAAGTACTTTTATAAAATGATAAGCATTTAAGGCGAGACACTGCGGGCAAAAACATTGTTTTTTATGTGGTTGTCAATTTTAAGATGTTGGGCTAGTTTAGTCCCTTAAAATGTGTGCTTTAGAAAAATTATAAAGTAAATGTAAAAAAAAATATGTTAAAATTATTATTTTATAACATTCGCATATTTAATGAGATATTGCCTCTTTTGCATATTTAAACATAAAATTAAAAAAAAACTTGCAGTATATTTTTTTCTCCTATTCATGTGAGTAATCAACTGGTAAAGTTTCATGGTCCTATTTGTAAGTTAAAAATTTTACCCTATTCACCTGTAGTGTCTCGCCTTAACTCATCCAAAAATTGACTTCCATTATAAGCGTCTCTCCATAACCTTGATTACTGTCAAAGACCTTTTTGGGGGTCAATGTCTTTTATATTATAATTTTGATAATACTGCCAAACAATCTCATGGCCACAACATTTAAAAACATTTAGCTCATCTTAACAAAGAACACAGATAGATTCTGACTCTTAAAATCCTTTTAAAACATATTTAATGCACTTAAAGTACAAACCAGACTCACCTCTGAGCTCCAGTAGAAAGGCCCTGAGTAATCTGTTCGTCCCCTGATCGTGCTCTCTTTGACTGTGTACACTGCTCTCTCCACTGCTCCTTGGTCACAGATCTCCAGTGTGGCCAGCTCCCGCATCAGATCGGACTGACTAACCGACCTGCGCTGCCTTGACAAGGGTGATGTGCAGCTATATCCGGTCCTCGGCGGTGAACGCCCCCTCGGCCCATTAATTCGGGGAATCTGTCCTTTAACCTGCATCCTGCTGTAGCTTTCACTCCGGCGTCCAATGTGGGGCTCTGAATGGGGTGCAGCTCGCCCACGTTCAGACTCCTGGGGAAAGAACAGGACGCCTCGGGCGAGGCAAGGGCTGGGGTTCAGGTAGCGGGAGGTGGAAGGAGCATACCTGGAAAGCTGAGGTTGACCTCTGACAATGTATCCCAGGGTGGGATCGCAGGGGTCATAGGAACTGTACGGACTTAAGAGGGTAGAGCCAGTGGTGTATTTGGGGGGTGAGTAGACTGGAGACATGATCAAGATGTAAAAGAGAAATCAGCCCCAAGGTGGAGAGAGCCAAACTGTTACAAAAAAACAAAAACGAATATAGTCTGCTAAAAACAAAGCTGAAGAATCAGCATATAATCTGTATGGATATATAACATATGGGACTCTTACTCATTCAAACTCAAAGACAACGAAATAAACATGACTTGTCTCATCTTACAGTATCAGTTGTGAGGAAGTAGGACAGCAGTCAACTAGAATTACTAGCAGGTAATCTACACTGCCCCTCAAAATGATGATGAGTGCTGTAATTGTATTGTATTATGTTTTTGGAGTTTTGTTGGACAAAAAGAGAAATGCAGAAGATGATCTTTCAAAAACCACTACAGCCTTCGAAAAAATGGCTGAAGTCACGACTTCTCTGTGAGAACTTAACTGAACCATAAACAAAGGCACTTCCTAAAAATATACTTACAAAAAATCTTTTCACAAGCAAAAATTTGAGAAGGGGCTACTTCACACACCTATTACTATTTGTTACTTTTCTTGGATAGAAAGACATGGCTGGGTGGATAATCGTTTGAAGTACAATTATTTTATTGTTTTATGAATGAAAAGTTTGTAAAGCAAAATGACATTGCTTTCACAGCTGAAGTATGAAATAAAAGCTGCAACACACAATAAATTATACAATCAAATGTGTTGGTTATAGCTTTTCTAAACCCTAAACATAACTGTAATCCTAACCCTTCCATAATGCAAAAATTACAGATTAGTTTTATAATTATAATATACTAATCGGCTACTTAAACAAACAGAATTAGGTCCATAATCTACTATCTATATGGGTTAAAAATATATATATTATCAGACGGTAGTGATGACATCAGATTGATACTTTGGCAACCGACAAATATTATAAAATACAAGGTAAAAATTGAATTACCACGGTGTCTAAAAAACATTGTATTGAAGTAGAACATGATGATGACGACGACGATGACGATAATGACGAAGAGAGAGGGTTTGTAGTGATGACAAGTAAAGAACTGTCTTAATGAAGAGGAATGCGCATTGGCTAAGGTCTGACTAATTAAGTAATGCACTGCTACCTATTAAACGCAATCTGAGCATGAGTCAAACAGAGACTGTTACAGCAGTTACTATAAACACTGCATTTACTGCCCACTCATTAACGCTGACTGAGGAAAACTGCCATTGGAAACGCCTAGTGGTGCCATTAAATTGCATGAACGCAATATTTGAACATAGAAAGGGTGGTAATAGAAGCTTAGCTGGTGAGGGTAAGTTATGTCACATGTTTAATCCTGCGCAAGAGCCTCCCCCATAACCCTTAAGATGCTTACCAGCGGAATTCCAGTTCATCCTCCCGAGTAGCCAGCGAAATATTCCCGGATTTTCCTAAATACCACGCGCTACTTCAAGATTCAGCAGAAAATCGCACGGCACTGGCTCAGTATTACGCACTCGATCACTTGGTTGGAGTGGCAGCATACCAGCACACAGCCCTGCTCGGATATTTGCGCTTTTCTCAAGTCAGAATTTAAGGCGCCGCCTCCCAAGCGGTCGCTATAGCAACGCGGATAGCGCGCTCTATCTCTCTCTCGCGCGCGCGGGAGCCCGTTCTCTATCTTTGGCTTGCTGCAGAAGCCATGACTAATGCACTATGAATAGAAGCAGAATCAATGTGAATTGCTCACTTTATTCTCAAATAAATCATATCAGATTAAAAACAAAACAAAACAAACAACCCCTAGAATAAGAAAACATTGTTACAGTAAGTATGGACATCAAGGGTTTGGTCACCAATCAACTGACTACATACTTTACCATGGTGTTATGGCAGTCCCAAACCTTCAGGAAATGCAGTATATTTCAGTAGTGTGGTGTCATGAGCAAAGTGATCCTTGAATTTCCCATTAATATCATCATCATCATCATCACCATGAAGTATGAGTGATATTGCCAGATTAAATTGCAAATGGAGCTGATGACTCTAACAATTCACTTTATGTCAGTGATTCATACAGTACATTGAGTATTTATAGTACAGGGCAAAAGTGTTCACATCCATCAAACATGGCCTACTATATACAGCTTAAATAAGTGTTGATTGAAAAGTTGGCTACTCAAGAACATTTGTGTGTTGGTACCAAACACTATTCACTCATTTGCATTCGCAGGAATACAAATGCTGATTGGCATTTTGATCTCAGCAATACTTTAATATGGCAAAAAGGGGTTTAAATAAGAAACAAAATGGCATATTGAGAATTAGAGCAATAGAGGGTATGCATTTCATCAAATCAACTAAATCAAAAACATTACAACAACATAACTGGTGTTGAGAATTATCATCCATTCTTGCAACACGTGCTTTCACGTTTCAGTGATTTGTCAGGAAAATTCATCATCTAATAAGTAACGCTTGCTAATCTGTCATTAGTGGCTGTGAAATATTCAGTAGTTGTCTTTCTATTACTATGTTTCAAAGTGACAGTTTGCTTTTTTTGGTTTCTGGCATTTAAATGTTGAGCCAAAGAAAAGATTTGGGATTTTTCAGGGTCTGAAGGGTGTCAGGTTATTATATTGGACTGAGGCACATTGTTTATGTCTGAGATATCCAGCTGGTGAAGGATCACTTGGTTGCATTTGATCACAGCTTTCACTTCGATGAAGGGAACTGCTCAGAGGTGGTCCTCACTGCAGGACTGCTGATGCATCACATGCATATCCCCACACTGGCTCCTTTTTGTTTTTCTTTTCTTTTCTCCTCCCTTTTGTCTGTATACGCCTCTGTCTCCCTTGACCTTGCTTGGTGTGCGTTAAGAGAAAAAAAACGAGGTGTGTGTTTGCAGTAAGATGTTGACGCTTACAACAACAGCTGCCAGAAGATGCAGGGGTTGAAGGTCAGTACTCATACTGGTGACTGTTAAGAAAGAGAAAATGAGAGAAGAGATTCATGAGACCGACAGGGGCGAGGACTTTAAGCTTCACTTTGGTTCAGAGTTGCAGAGAAACAGGACGTCAACGGATGCTGCTGCTGACATTTAATATGTAGAACATATATTTGTGTGAGTGTAGTGTACAAAAGTGTCTGATGACGACACTGACCTTTATTATTAATGGAAAATTCATAAATGCACATAAAGCAGTATAATGACAAACCTCTTGTAAAGAAACATGAATAAAAGCTGGTTCTGAGTGGATAAACATCTACTACGCCATGTTAATGAACAAAATGAGAGCTGCAGAGCTGTTTTTCTTCAATTATCCAAAAGCCTGCTGAAAAATCTCATTGGGTTTTTGTCAACAGAACCAGTGTGATGCTAGCTTTTGGGTTGGCTTACAAAAATACATAAGAACTGCATTGCTGTGATTTGTTAGGAGCTATTTTCTTTAGTAGACCAAAAATACAAAAAGACTTAAATGTAGGTTTAATTAAGTAAGTGCTTTTTTAAACTGTTGCATAAGTGCTGTGTTCCAAGAATGCTAATAATTATTCTTACAGCACTGGGATGTTTTACTGTTTGTAGCACACCACTTTTTGCAATGTCTGCTCATGTAAAAATGGTAAAACAGTGTGCATTTGTAATTTACCTCGGCAGCTTTTTCCATCTCTTTGCAACATTCCTGTCACACAGCTGCACACAGCGCCTGTTACTTGACTAGTGCAGATCTGCTCACAGCCACCATTATCCTCTTCACACCAGTCTGAATCTAAATACACACACACACACACACACACACTGTTATGGCTGTAATCACTTCACTAATATGCACATACACAAAACACCCAATTATACACCCACATCCTATTGCCTCCACTACTAAACCATACACACATACATTCTTTACACACACACACTCAGGACATGCACTCATGCACAAATCTAAAATATACTCTGTACCTCTTTTTCTGATTGGTCCCACTGACAGGATCTGCTCTTTATGCTGACTGTAATCCATATAGCTTCGTTTGTTATGAGGGCAATTCTGTAAAATCAAAAGGTCATTACGAATCCTAAAGAAACAGTTGTCCAGAATGACCGAAGGAGAGATGTACGAGTGAACCATTTCTACACTAAATCACATTTGTAATTGTCATTTCAAGCCTTCTTTTAGTGGCACATTATGAATCAAGTATTGTCATAACTGTTCTTAATGGCGAAACGACTACAAATGAAATAAAAAGGTGCTTGTCGATGCATGTGTGTGTGTGCATAAGCTCTCACCACTTTGCAAGCATTGGTCTCTGAGTCACAAAGAGAGACGTCACAGTGCAAAT
Source organism: Enteromius viviparus (assembly GCA_032353835.1). Classification (NCBI taxonomy): domain Eukaryota; kingdom Metazoa; phylum Chordata; class Actinopteri; order Cypriniformes; family Cyprinidae; genus Enteromius; species Enteromius viviparus. Next base: position 3,050,238 of record JAUCNO010001398.1, on the reverse strand, counting down.
GCACCTCATCGTAATCGCCAATGAACTTAAAGACAGTGACGTGGAAGCGGCAGGTGAGGGACACGCCATTCTCGGCCATGCCTATAGTGTTATCCTTGATGTTAGGACACCTGGAATTACAGTTATGCTATGTGAGAGGTGTACATATACGGATGTGTAGTTCTCTTCTGAACAGTATTTGAATATGTAATGGTAAATATGGATTGAAATGGTTGTTTTTAAACACTTTTCTTACCCTCTCTCAATGATAATGTAACGAAGGCGATCGCTGCTGTAACGAGAAGGTGTAGCCCAGCACATGTTAACAATGAGAATAAGCTGTTTATCATCTGCTCCTTCCACAAACACCCCCACAAACAAAACGTCCCTGGTGCTTAGCACCACTTCTCCCTCGCGGTATGGATGCCGGTAAGAGGCGTTCTTATACAAGGCCATTTTTGTGATGAAGTTGCCCTCTTGGGTCGGCAGTGTGAGGTTTATTACACTATGGACGGCAGAAAAAAAGAGAGGGTATTATGTTTATCATTTGTCGCATATCTCATGCATTCAACTCTGCACATAATATGAGATTATGTTATCTGTTGTATCTGTTATATTTTGATCATGTATATGGTACTTTAAAGAATACCTTAGTATTATCAATGTAATACTGTAATAGCTGACCTGAGCATTGGCTTCAATACTGTCTCCAGCGAGATCTTGATGTCCAGTTCATAAGCACAAGAAAACTCCACGTTGATGGTCTTATCACGTGTCACTACATTCCCTGTGTTGTTCACACTCTCGATCCACACAGTGTTCTTGTACATAATGTGTGTTCCATTTGACTGGACTCACAAATACACACACACAAACACACATACAGTCACTGTAAATTTAATTACCTTTCCACAGAGGATAACTTATTCAGCCAAGCAGATAGCACATCAAGTATGCATATGATGAAAATTGTATTATGAAAAGCAAAAAGATTGTTGTAAATCTAAAAAGTGTAAATGATTAGTTGCAAAAGATCTTTCCTGAAAACATATTTGGAAAACAATTTCAACATTGTAAACCAAACTGAGTTAATTAGAAACTAACATAGGAAACGTTTAATGTGAGTATACAGCAGACTTCTGAGCACCAGTGTAACAATTTTGCCTCATTCATAATCTGGAATCTTTTTTAAAAGCATAACACTTAAGCTTTAATGTTTTTAATTATAGATGATTTTAATGATTTGTTTAAATGATTAATTGTGATTAATTTCTTAATTAATTTACATTTCTTTGTTTACAATATACGTGTGTGTACTGTGCATATGAATTATGTATATATAGAAAAATGTACATTAAGATAATGGTGAAAAACTTTTTAGGATGTTAAATGACTAGGTTGTGATACACAATAGAGAAATAAATGCAAATTAAACCTGCTTAGGCTAGTCCTGGCTGGCTCATAAGTCTTTGAGACTATACAGATGTGTACCAAACCTAAACTTGTATGGAACTGGATGTGAACGGAACAGTACGTTTACCAAGAACTAGTACAGTACTTCCACTCTCTCATGAGACTCATGAATCTAAACTGAGACAGTCTGATCTTGAACAGTTGTTAATGAGGGAAAGGAGGGATTTGTTCACCTGTACAATAGAGCCACAATGTCCCTTGGTATTGTTGATATGGAAGGAGATGAAATCTTCTCCCTCGATACCAGCACAGTGCTGGTCGTTAATCCGTACATCTTCCCTCTCAAAGCCCAGCTGGAACAGACGGCACTTGGAGATAGAAACCTCCATCTGAGCGTGTTTACAGGTCACCTCTGCCTGGATGATATCATCCTCACCTACGCCACAAGGTTCAAGATATATCTTCCATATATTATACCAGTTCATAACATGACCTTTTAATTTAGCAGCTAGCCTACCACTATAACATAATAGGTAACTAGTACATGATAATCTGAATGGGTTTTATAATGAATGATAATAAGAACTTAAAAGTTCTTTAAAAAGATTTATACATATTTGTACTACAATATGTCTTGTTTACTCACTAATTTCAGCGCTGGGTAGCTCAGGGCAGCCACACAGATCTCCCCCATTCTCCTGCTCACATGTGTTGTTTGAGCAAATCTCTCCTGCACAGGGGTCATAGATCCATTCTGCTAAAGACAGGTCCAGTTACAAAGTTAGCACAGAAAGTTTCTTATAAAATATCTCAGTTTTGTCAAAATTGAGAAAATGATTTGTGATCGTCTTGGAAGCATGAACAAATCATCAAATTAATTAAATTAAATATACATCTATTTTCCAGATACATATAAAATGTACTACTAAAAACGACAATTGAGCAATGCTCCCATTTGCTTTCTACACTTCTTCATCTTATCCAGTAGGTGGCAGCGTCCTCTTACAGCAGTTCTCCTGGGTGATCCACTTGGTGGTAAGAGTGCCGAAAGAGCGGCAGGCTTCAGCGTAGGCTGCCATGGAGCCGCACACCTGGGCCTTACGGTGGTTGTAGCAGCCGTCCATGTAACAAGACTGGTAGAAGGGGTGAGGGTCCAGTAGGCCGTGGCAGGGCTGGAAGAAACCTTTCAAATCTGTGAGCTTCAGACAGTTGTCTTCTCCCTGGAGCTCTGATACTGCTGTATTATCACAGGACTGAGCCAGGGCCACATACTGCGTCTCATCACAACTACGGACAAGAGTCAGGCAATGGAGGATAGAAAATAAGAGGCAACGAAAAAGGTTCAGGGTAAAACTAATGAGATGAGTGATAAATATAAACCTGTTCTGCATGCCGTTGGTTTTCCAGCTCTGAGCCAGCTCCAGTGAACTGACGGCGGGTTTTCCACGAGAGGTGATGTAATCATCAGCGGGGTCCCCATTGAAGTTCCCACACAGTCCACACACCTTATTCTGCAGACGTGGGCCCATTGTAATGCTGAGGGTGTTGAAGCGGTTATAACGCACCTGGATGTCCTGGGGAGTGTCGATCACCAGGAATCCCTCTGATGTGGATACTCGTGTCATTAGACCTGTGACAAAAGGTACGGACACGGGCGTACCATTTACCTGAGGTAAAAGAGGAAAACACTTAGGATTTGTCTTAAGCATTAGATAGTCATTTTATAGTCAACATGTAAAAAGATGATGCCTTAAATGCTAGCCCAAAGCTCCACTTTCCAATTTTGCCATTTCTACCTTAACTGTGTTTCCAGAGATGAGAATGTTCTCCTCGTTGATGTAGAGGTAAGCATGGGAGATGGTGGTTAGGTTGGGTGTACTCCACTTGTCAAAATTTGCAATGAGTTGAAAAGATAACTCAGGCAGCTTATGACAGATCGTTGATAGAACAAAGGAGCATGAGGCAGGTAAACGAAGAGAGGCACCATCAAAAGTACGGAAGACGCCACCGCCTGATGCCACACAGTGTTGATTACGTCGGGCAAAGCATCCTCGCACACCATGACGTAGAACGCATTCCTCCTCTGCTTTACACCGTCGTGGGTCACACTGAATCAGATTGCGTCCGATACACTGACAGCGTTTAGTGCAGTCACTGTTCCAGAATAACTGCTTAGGCTAAGAGACAGAGAAAATAGAGTAAAACACTTACCCATACAATAGTGTGTTCAATTTTGGTATCTAGGGTGTCCAGAGTTGATGCTTACTGATAATACTAAATTCAGCTTAAATGACAAACTATTCCAATGTAACAGGACAATATATCCACAAAAACAGGCCTTTAAACATTTTATTGGTTAATATTATTAGATGTATTGCCTTTGTCATTCTGTCTCACCTCATAGTATTTACTATCCGTGTAGCATCCACAATTCTGACTGAGGATACAGCTCTTGCCGTTGAGCACATAGCCTTGGTCACACTGGCACCCCTCAACACAGTACTGGTTACAGTCTCTCTGTCCACGTGCAGGGGCACATTGCGGCTGGCACACCATCATACAGCTGGAATAGTGGCTGTTCACGGGGCACGGCAGCACTGGGCACACACAAGAGTTCATTGGACGGGTGAGCTTCTCCAGAAGTAAAGAGGAGGATGTATTGTATTTCTCTATAAAGGGCTTGTATGAATGTGTGGCATTCATGGGGATTTGACTGCGATAAAATGTCTTGTAGTTTTTATGTTGGCAAAACAGAACATTTGTAAATTAAGCCATGGTTTGTGGGTTGCCAGCATGACACCAAACATTAAGAGGTTTTAGAGTTGAAAAGTTGTCTTTTCGGCCCTAGAAGTGCAAGAAATATTTGCATCTAAATGCATAGTAGCCTTACAAGTCTTTCTAAAAATTTGTGTCTTTTAATTCCTGAAGAAAATATGCATGGTGCAAAATTGCTAGGGATTTGGTTGGTTAAGTGGCTATTTCCTGTCAAAAGAGGCCATTCTCATGTGTCTATCATATTCTAATTTTTAGACATGAGTCCAGTTACTTCTTCATTGTATGATTTTTCTCTCATCACTTAGAAAATGAATTGCACATCTCTCTCTTAATAATCTATACAATTTACTGCATAACAAGTTATGCATAACATGACTGTGACATAAGAGTAAGTAAACATAAATGATAATATGTCTCACCACAGGGTGTGGAACTTCTCCAGCCAAGGACAGACACTCCTTGTGTCTGACAGGTACTGGCATATATCTGTAGCCAATTACAGATGGTCTCTCTCGCACCTTGATCTACACATGTATCCTGCAGACAGCTCTGGTAAAAGTATGCTGGTGCCACTTTGCTGTGACAGCGTGCAAACACACCGCCGCGGTCTATTATAAGTCCACATAATCTCACTGCCTCAGGTTCGACATACACATACAACCCTTCAGCAAGGTGGAAACGGTTTCCTGGGTTACCGTTATCTATGTCAATGCCACCAACAGCATCTGTGACTTGGGCGGGGACCTCAGCAGCTAGGCCCCTCTCAGCCAGTCCACAGCGAGGGCAAGAGTCCCCGCAGCCCACTTGGCAGAAGGTGTCACGTTCTGCCCATGCCATGCCCCATTCTGTGACACTTAGTGCAGAACCAGTAATGGGCATTCCTTGGCAGAGCCCACAGGTGGCATTAAAGAGACTGCGAGGAAGAGTCAGAAGCAGTAGAGTATTCCAATCAAAAGCCACCTGTAGATATATTAACTGTGTATTAGCTTGCACAGTGGATAACATTGTGCAGAATGTGTTTTACAAACAAAACATGGTTTGCAATATGTATTATGATTTGTACTCCACCTTCAGACCAAAATCTGTCTCCACAAGTAACTGCAGCCCAAGGGTGTATATGTTAACTTTCCCTGGACCAAGTTTTATAGGCAGATACAGGCGCTCTTGATTCACCTAAAAGAGATAAATACTGTAAAACGTTGTTTCAATAATAGCAATCAAAACTGTTTAGTAAATAATACATCCCTTTCAGGCTCATCTTCTGGATTTGCTTCTTATTTAATCAAATTTTGTCCATTTGTTGATCATTGTCTACATGTACTGTCTAATAGAGTTCAAAAGCAAGTTTCATGATGATTCCCTCTGTCTCTAACTTGTTTTTCTTCTCCCCTCAGAATCTTTATTTGATCTAAAGTTCCTCAGATCTTTCAGTGGTGTTCTGAACTCATTCCAGACGTCACTCAGTTATAAATTTCTCTCTGTATCTGGTCCAGTGTGCTAACAGATGCTGGCTGAAATAGTATACCCCTCACCTGAAAAAAAATTACTGCTTTGTTTAGCTCTTCTGTCTGCTTGATTAAAATAACTTTGTGTCATAAAAATTAGGAGTTTGACCTTCAAAAGGTGGTGTTCTAGAATTACAGATGAATTCTTGTGATTATAAAATCTCTGCCACTCATGCAAATGGACAAAAATGGTATCAGTGGCTGTGTGTTTCAGGTGCAGCTGTAGAATTTTGTGCTAATCCAAATCAGCTTTGGGTACTGGATCACATTTGTACACACAAATATGAGCATGCTGTTTGTGTCAAATGACAATTACAATTTATGGACCTGTTTAAAACAAAGCGATCAAAAGCATAAGATTCATATTATTTATAATCTCAACACAGCTCAGGACAATCTTACCATGACTGTGTGTTTGAAACTTCGTGACACCTCAATTTCATATCCATAGACTTCCAGAACAAATCCCCGCACCCATATAGCCTGGCCAGTGTCCCTCTCTTCGCTCCGAGATGAAAACTGAAACCTGGGAAGTCCTCCTAGAACTGTCTCTGCACTGTCTAGTCCCCCAAAGCCTTCCTCATCACCCTCTCCACACTCCGTAGTGGCCAGACGGAGAGTACAGCTGCTCTGGAGGTCAAAAGGTACACCTCCAAATGGCAAAAAGTGTCCATAACCAGCAACAACACACATGGCCTCTGTCCTTGGCTGACAGAAAAACAGGCCTTCATTCTCCTGGCAGTACTCCTCTGGGTGACAGGGTGAAAAGGTGCAGTAGACACTGTTGTCTGTGCCATTGCAAAAGCAGCGCTCCTGGCACTCCCAGTCTGTCCAGAATGTCTCATTGGTGGCTAGCTGGCGGCCCAGGTAGAAGCAACCGCAGTCGCTACGTGCCACACAGATGCCATCGCGGAGGGCAAATCCCTCTTCACACTGGCAGCCCTCTGAGCAGGGTACAGGGCATGGCTCATCAGGATCATCCAAGTTAGAGCAAGTGAGAGGGCAAGCAGATGTACACTCATCGAAATGACTGTTTTCTGCGCAGGGAAGAGCTAAAGAAGAAAGAAAAGGAAAATATGTGAAAGGGATAGCTCAAAATGATAAAAGAGAGAAACAACCAACTATCTTACGGCAGTTGGTAGCACTCCTCCAGGCTCCCAAGTTGATCTGCGCATCTTGACAAGCTGAAGCATATGCTTGGAGGGAGTTACACAGGGCAGAACGGTTTCCTTCCCTCACACACATGTTGTAGAGGCAATTCCTGAAGAAAGGAGAGGGATTAACAGCTGTGTGGCAAGCCAGGAACGAGCTGTTTCCAGGGTCGTTGATGTTTCCACACAGCCACGGGCTCTGGTACAGCCTTAAATCTGTACACATACGATACAAGTCCTCACAGTCGCCATTGCATGTCAGATCATCCGCAATGGCTCTCCAGCCCTCAATAAACTGCTCGGGTGTATCAGCCTGCCTTCCACTAGGTAGACGAAGGTCATCAATTGGATCTCCGTTAAAGAAACCACAAAGACCACAGGTAGTGTTGTAAAAGAGAGTGGAGAGAGTGATGTTAAGAAGGCCCTGACGTGAGTATCGAGTGCGGACTAAACCACTCCACTCAATCACTGTGGAATTACCAAAGGACCGGTATATCATTAAAGGCTCCACTGGATGAACATAAGGAAGGATCGATGATTCACCGTTGACCTAGGCGGAAAAGACAGTTACATCATCATCATCAGGATGTCATACAATCAGATAACTTAGTCTGAACAGTATGTAAGAAATATTGAGGAACAATCAAAACTACTGAACAATTATTGATATTTCTATAATGAGGTGTCCCAAGTAGGGGCTCTTTAAAATGGGAACTAACTTTTTTATTTTTGCAGATTAGAGGATATAGAAGTCACCACATACCTTTATCATATCAAAATCCGAGCCACCTATCTGTGCTTCCAGATGTCCCACCCTAACAACTACGGGCCTTAGCCATGCAGGGCCCTTATTTACCAGCTTCCTGCCAATTTTCACTTCCACTGATGTTACATTTGCAGGCAAGCGTCCCAAAGTCTTCACCAGGTAGAACGAGCTCTCATCAGGGAACGGCATTGTGGACCCATCAAACGTAGCCAGTATTTGAGACTGAGACAGCGAGCAGATTGCTTCACGACGAGGGTAACATCCCAACAACCCAACTTCTGCTACACACACCTCGCCTTCACCGCAAGAGTCATTGAAACATGTTACTTCTCCTGCTGGGCCACACACACAACGCTGGGAGCATTCTTCACCCACCTCGCCCCCTTCCCCTGCCCAGAAGGTCTCATTTAGAGCATAGTACAGACCGTCACGTTCACATCCACACTCAGAGCGACGGACGCATCGGCTGCCACTCAGCACATAGCCCTGGTCACACTGGCAGCCCTCAGTGCATGGATGGGTACAGTAGAGGTGAGATGTCAGGTCAGAGCAGGAGGCAGGACATGCACTTGTGCAGACTTGGTATTGGCTGTTATCTGGACATGTCAATGCTAAGAGCCAATGGAAATGGAAAAATGCAAGATTAGTGGAAAAAAGAACATAGAAAGAAAATATTTATGATTAAAAACAGAAAAGGATTTATTAATATATAGCTTGATTTAACCTCTAAAATAACTCTATGATGTCTGGATTTTATTGACATAGAATTAACCTTAAGGTCACACCTGATATCACTCACCACAGAACGAGCGTGATCTCCAGGGTCGTATAGTGACTCCTAAAGCCTGGCATGCAAGTGCATATGCCTGTATAGCCTGGCACAGGGTGGTGATGTTATCACGATTGCTGCACATATCATAAACACAGCTGTACACAAATGCTGTGGGGTCTACCACAGCTCTGCAGTCTCTGAAAGGCCCATCAGTCTTATTGATAAGCCCACAGTAGTCTGAGCGAAAGTAGAATGCTTCGGCTGCCGGTTCACACATGCTACAGTTCTGGGCACAGCCATCTGTACAGCGAAAATCTGTGTCCTCAGCTCGCCAGCTACCACCCAGTTCCACTACGCTCTCTGCCAAAGAGCCATCTGGCAACACGGGGTCATCGGCGGGGTCATCGTTGTAGTTACCACATAGACCACAAGTGTTGTTGAAATAAGAGCTGGGGAGGGAGATGGAGGCGTAGTGTAATCCGTCATAGGTCACCAAAAGACCAAAGTCTGTTTCCAAAGCGACAGCAACGCCAGATTGGTATACCTTGACAGCGCCTAGTTGAAGTTGAACAGGGAGAGTCTTTATCAAGCCATCCACCTGTAACAACAGAAACACAAAGTGAAAGACATTGAGAAAGGTTATATCGCCTGTGTCCTGCAAGAACAATTTAATCTACTAGACTGCTATTCATGCTGATTGCACAGTCGGTCAGTTTAGTTTTAGTAACAGCTTCAAACTTAAAGGACTGAAACATGAAGAAAGCTCACCTGCACAGTTCCCAGAGTCCCTTTGGGTAGTGTGACACGGTGATTGTAGACCTCTACTGTCACATCCCGTAGCCAAGACACAGTGGTCACACCACGGTTCTCATTTTTGGCCTCCACACTAAAAAAGGGCAAACCAGGCATTTCCCAGCATGGACGGGCCAACAGATATGAGCAAGTACCCTGGATGGGAGACCAAGGAAATCACATAGTTTTAGCTTACATTTCTATATAAGGCAAAAAAAAAACCCACATGTGATTCAGCTTTGTAATTCGACAAACTTATTAGAGCTTTGGTATCTAGCATAACCTGCAACATTCAAGGGAGAAAACGTCACCTATTCACCCATTATTATTAACTACTACTGACCATTTTTATGGAAATAGGATTTCAACCCTATACTGCACCTGGAAATGATAAAGAAATCCATCGAAAGTGTGGTAGTGGGGGTCTCCAAACACCACACAGGTGCTGGTACGGGTAGGCTGGCAGTAGTAAGCCCCCTCCACCTGTTCACAGGTTTCTAATTGACCACATGGAGTTTCTTGGCAGATGACCTCATTATCCAAATCAAGACATCTGCATCGCTGAGTGCATTGGTCTGATAACCAGAAAACCTCCCCACGCCGGAAAAACCGCCCTGGAAAAAAATTATAAGTTAAGTGTAAGATAGGGCATGAGTGGAACCACTTTAACAAAATGTATACATGGCAAGCAACACACAATAAGCACTAATTTGCAGTAAAATATTAATGTATCAAATACTATGATAAGTTTTTGTTTTACCAGTGTAGCTGCAGCCATTTGCTGGGTCGATCTGGTCAGCATCAATGCGGAAGAACCACCGTCCTGGCACATTAACATTAGTGGTTTGTTCAATGTTGACCACTTCATTTGAGCGTGATCCGGGAAGGTTGAAGAAATGGCTGACATCTCCACCATTAAAACCTGCCTAGAGAGAGCAATAATAGCAGAGAATGATAAAGAGATTAGTTATGTTATGATTTTTCCTAAAGCATTTTCCAGGGAACTACCTGATGCACAGTACCAGAACCTCTGTGACAGTTGTTATATCACAGATGAGATTTTCAAGGTTATCCTACCTGTGCTGTGGTTCCTCCCAAGCCCGTAAGAGGGTCTCCTCCACTAGCCGTGCCTGTGCTCCAGCTGATCTCTCCATAGTTAAACATAGCAAAATAAGCTTGGCCATCGGAGATCAAAACTGCCTGAAATGTATTTACCTGAAAATAAAATAAAATTTTTGTTGCGGTGGTGGTGGTGGTAATTGTGGGGAGCATGCAGTACATGCTGCTCATTACAAAATTTTGACATCAATCATGCAAAATTTTGTATTTTGGGCTTACCGGCGTTGTCTGGCTGCCTCCATAAAAGGTGACCTGATTCCAGGTAGTAATGAAGACCCAGGTGGCAGTGAAGGACACCATATTCTTGAAATACTTTCTGACATCCTGAGTGGCCCTCTCCAGAGTCTCTGGGTCTGTTGTCTCACGGTAGTACACATCCCCACGGATACCATTATGCACGTCAGCCCATAAAGGGGCAATAAAGGAACGGCTGTCACTGAGGGGAAATGCCTCTGGAGTGAATTGACTCACCTGAACATTGAAGGAGATCACTCCATTGTTGTTAACCTATTGGAAAACGTAAAATGGTGTGCTGTTACACAATTCACTGATGAATTGAACACATAAGATGTTGCATTGATATTTTGGATGATGTTTCTCACAGTTCTCTTGCATATTTTGGACACTTACATAAAGAGACCTATAGGGCACATTGAAGAATATGAATGGAATTAGTAGTGGAATTTCTGGAGAACTGCCATCATCCATCTTAGGGGTTTCTAAATCCCTGTGAGCTGGTCCAAAGGGGTAGAGGGTATCCTGAGAAATAGCTAAGCAGAGAGAAAGAAAATGTTAAAAATGGCCCTGAAGAAAGAATTTAAAATATGTAGATTCAGTGATGTGTCTTTCTGCATAGGTGGTGTTACATCATAAGCTGTATGCCTTTTGGGTTCTTGCATCAAAAGACAAGACTTTTTAAAAACCTTACTTTTTGCTTGACTCTTTATTCAGTGACTGGGCTCTTTTTGTCAATAATAATTAGTTATATCTAATGCTCATGAAGTGTTGTGGAGTACAGAGTGGACATCACTTACCTCCTCTGGGAGCAATGATGCTAAAGAGCTGGAGAAGAGAGACTAAAGTGCCTGTTCTGACCATCCTAAACACCTGAGAAACATTGAAGTCTTGATCAGAAAACAGAAGTGGTGTTGTAGTGCCACCAGCTCTCTAAAGTACAACATGATTATAATATAAAAATAGCATGATAATAAACCTATTTAAAGAAATAAACAACTAGGCCAAGACACATTTGTCTCCAATCTTCCTTGGTTTAAAGAGCAGTCTCCCAGGTCTCCCATGAGAGCATTCTGCCCCTTTCTTTCTCTCCATGGTGGGCCTGTTCGCCCTGAGCTGAAAAGGTTCTATTATGTGATGGGGAACAATGTGTTGGGATCACATTCTCCAGCACTACCGTGTGAGTGGGCTATGGTGATGCAGTTCCAGGCCTCCACAGTGCCAATGAGCCCGCGGCTGGGAGAACTTGCCTAGCTCCTCTTCATCGTCTGAAGGGTCCATTACCAAGTGTTTATGTGTTATGACTTGTTGGCATCAGAGAAAGGGCTGTGAACAGTGAGGCTAATGGGTTTAATTTAGCAGGCTTGAGTTGCCAGGGTCTTTACGGCAACCCTGAGGGGCTGAAGTTTGGATTTCACTCCCTTTAGATTCACCTAGCATTAGTGTGCCAAAATAAATTCACAACCTCTTAAATACCAGATGATGAATAAGGATAAAAATTATTCTGATGGTAAACTTTTTAGATTAACAACATATATTTTTATAAGGAGGACCAAATGCCTTTTAGAAAGTGCAAAGACAAAACGTATAGTAAGCAAAGCAAGCAAAACTCAAATAAAATGACACATTAGGTCTAATTCAGTTTTAAGGATGAAAACATAAACTACCTAATACTCAAAGGCAAACCCAAAAAATATGAGTGTTTTTAAAATTAAAAGTATACTTATACTTAACTTATATGTAATGTGTATGGCAAAATATTTATGTAAAAAATATGTATAACATTATATAATTTAGGCCTAGTTTCAATTTCATTGCCGTGCCTATTTTTTTAGGAATGTAATTATATTAGCACAAATCACAGTGTCATCAAAACTCAATTATTTAGGACGTTATCAATTAAAATGTTTATATTTCACACAATGTTTAAGTCTTAGAAAATCAATCTGTGCCTTTCCCTAGTAAGATAAATATCCAGCATTAGGAAATTAAATTTAGCATTGTGCAGTTGCATAAAACTATAATACAGTGAAGAATGTTTAAACTTGAGAAATCTGCCTTAAATTAAATCAATTTAAAATGCAAGAAATTAGCAAGAAGAAAAAAATAAGTTACTATTTTTTTTTTTTTTTTTAGAAATCAGAGGAAATATGACATTGCATTTTAATTCAAACAATATCAAGATGCTATTATTTGTAAGATTCTAAAATTAGCATGGAAACAACCATACATTTTAATTCAAGCTAGTCATAGTCTTAAGTGTACCATTGCTTCCTATTGCCAAATGAGAAAGAATATCCACCTTTCAACATAACTGAAATTCAGTCTCCTGAAGAGAGCCTATGTGTTTTGGACAATGTCCTGTATAACATCTTCTGTCATGAAACCACAGCACGGACAAACTGGCATTTGATGGGATTCCCAAGTGAACCATGAGATACTGTGTGCGATGCCAACAGGAAAATCCATTGCTCTCCACATCACATTACATAGACTGGCAGAGTTCATTTGGCTAACCTCTCAGAAACCGATCTCAAACAAGCTGCCTGTCTGACAACTGGCATTAATACCAATGATAGATGTTATCAAAATTACTTAGTTACCGATTGGAAGTTAAAGGCTATCATTTACATTTTCACGCACAAAGTGCGTTTCCAAAACAAAGAGAGGGAAGGGAGGTAAAGAGGTAGAGAGCAGCTGAACATCACTTGTGAGAAAGTGACAAGAAGTGAAAGACAGTGAATTTGTCATAAGAAAACAAATCAAAACACAAGAGTTCCAGTTCAGAGACCACAACTAAGACTTCAGCACTCACCTGCCTTCATAGGACGGAAGTTCAGCACGTCACCTGTGCATCAGCCTCTAATTCACATCCAAGTGGGTACCATCAACGCAGTCTCAAGAGCGGAGGGGCTCTGCACTTGGATGCAGAAAAGGGAGGGGGAGACTGCCCAGAAAAACCCTCCTAAATCCTCCACTCACACAGAGCGCTGCGCTGGTCCAATTCCACCGGACAACCGCCAAAGACAAGAATGGCAAACACGGCCCAATCCGTGCCTCAGGGTGTGCTTGATTTCAAAGAGCAAAAGTCTGGAGAAAGTGATCCCAGAATGAGAGGACAGAAGAGGAGTGAGTGTGTAGGTTCCCTGTATGGCTCTACTGAAGGGAGACGCATCAGAGGCAGGCGCTACCTTTTGCACCAGGGATAGTGTTAAAGTTAATCTGAGATCCGTTTTTGGGGAAGGGGGAGGATAGGAGAGGGAAAGAGAGAGGGGTGGGGATGGAGAGAGGGGTTGAGACTTTCGAAAGAGGGAAAGACGAAGAACAAGAGCAGAATGGTAAAGAGAGAGTGGATAAGAGAAGGGGGGTAGAGCTGTGGACCAGTGAAGGGTGGCGTTTGGTAAGTAACTAAAGAGAAATATTGAAACTAGAGCTGTAAGCACAAAGAGGATTTCTGAAGAAAATGTCAGGCCTTTGGACTGAACCCCAATTCCCTAGATAGCAGCCCTCTTCATAGCTAGTGCACAGTCCACTGCATCTCTTCAGGGGCTCTACGGCCCACCCTAGGGGCATTTATTTACAAAAGGAAACACAGCAGAAAAACATTGCTTTATTTGACTAAAAAAAGGGAGAAGAGCTTGGGTTACCGCATTAACATGTATCAACTTGGACACTGTTAAGTATGTGCGTGTGTGAGTAAATCAGTGCTCCCCCTCCTGTCTTACTGGGCTCCCTGCACCAATTAAGGACAGCCTCATTTGCAACAGCTCACTCAACCCTGAGTTGCTCTCCAAATGGGGCTCATTTCCATAGATGCGGTAGCGAGATAACGACAAAAAGGGGGAAATCATTGGTGCATCCATGGTGATAGGGTCTGGGAAGGAGATGGGAGCGAGATCTGAGTCAGACTCAGCATTGTTTCTAGGAGGACAGTGGACGTAACTAGATACTGAAGGAGGGCAGGATGTGTGAAAGCCGACTGGACGGACGCAGACCCCAGATTCCCTGTGACCAATGCAGGGGTCCCAGTGGAGGGTTCCTTTACACCTTGTTGCTTTGTCGTGCAAATGCAGCCCATACTCTTAACTAAACTAGTGCACAACAAGAACAGAGAATTTGACAAAGAGCGCAATGTGGTCCCAGGCTGAATGTTGGACAGTTGAATCATCTTGTGCTGGAATGACCAGACACAGAAAAAAGAAAGAGTGAGTAAGGACAAGGAGGAGACAGCAGTCCGTATCTTCTCACCATCGTCTCCCTCTGCCGTTGTAATGAGCCTACTGATAGAGTTTATCGTTCACTGTCTTGTCTTTATATTTGTATTTATACAATCTTTTTTTATGTTGACCATGCTGACAGAAATGTTGGGGTTGTGGAATAGGTCAACCAAGCTGAGATAATCCTGCATCTTTACAACCAGTTTCAGTCCCACCAAGAACAAGAGATGGCTATGGGCTTAGTGATAAGCGTTAACTCCACTGTCTGGGTATTGGAGTCAAGTGTCTGATAAAATGTAATCGCAAACTGTCAGCCCCATCAACCACCTGCCAACCAAACCTGGCAGATCCAAATCAGGCTGACCGAATTACCATAATGTCATTGGGTACAACAAGGACCTTTGGAGTCATCGAACCATTTCCGTGGGAAAGGACTCAAGCATAGTTGGACGCGCTAACACTGTACTTGCTTCCTGGTAGGTCCACCAGGCCTGACCCTGGAAGCTGGAAAAGGCCTTGGACTAGACCCTGGCTGGGTCATCCAATATCTTAATTTTCATCCAAACCCCCTTGATGCATCCAATGCCAAACAGTTACCTTGCTCTCATTTTCCTTCCTATCCTCAACAATGTCAAGCCCCCTTAAGGTAACTCAAACCTTCTCAGAAAACATCTCCCCCTCCTGGCCACACAATGAGCCTCCTTCAGCGTTCCTTGCTCTGTGATGCACAAGGTAGATCAGGCTACCAGCTGCCCAGCCAGCTCTTTTTGCTCTAGCTACAGAGTGAGGTGATTAAAAAAACTTTCTTAAAACCCCCACCTATCCAAAACACACCAAATCCCTTAGCAGCTCCCAGTGTGACCTTGTCTTTGTAGCCCACCCCTGCTTTCATGCCCTGGTAACAACTTGTCCCTCTTCCCTCAGATTGGCAACAACTCTCTGTGTTGCCGATCCACCAGTGAACTCTGTCTACTGCTGCACTCTGGGAGGTTATGCTGCCCAGTAGTAAGGCCGCTAAGGAGATGAAAGTTTTAAGCCTTGGTTGGACAGAGCTGTGCGTGAGTCTGCGAGTGTGACAGCGATGCCAGGTTTGGCGCGTGTAGCTTTCACCTGTAGGCGTGACAGGGATAGGCCTGCACTTCTGAATGTGGTGAAACCAATTAGGCATGATGCTTTTTATCAGCCAAACAGTTGCGGTGATCTGGCTGGATAGAGTCCAGTTGGATGCTAGAATTTGCCTAGGCTCTTGGTGAGGTCTCTGCAGTGGCTAGTCCCTAGTGTGAACTGGGTAAAATAGACTACAACTACGGCAACAAAAGAGGAATAGTACGAAGAAAGGCAAAGGTAACCCTGTTGAAATAAACAAGTGGCAAGGTTAGCTTTATCAGAAAGACCATGTAGGTTGTTATGCTGTACCACAAGTTTTGCAAATTCATGAGCTAGGTCAAATTAACTGGAATTTGGATTTAAATAAAATGAGGAGCTGTTAACATCATTAACATAAACATATAGTCAAACACGATTTGTGTCAAGATGAACCATGTAATGTTATGTCCACTAACAATAAAACACTGTCTTCAAAACGGAAAACTTCCATTACCTTGGCATCTTGAGGTACATCAAGACTAAAAGTATTTCATGCAAAGCCTTGGCTGCTTTTAATTTTTTTTTTTTTTACATTTTTCAGTACGGCATTCAACAGAATTTCACACAATGGTAAATACCATTACTCATAACACATATCACACACTTTTACAACAATGTTCCATGTCAGTGTTCATATAAGCATTAACACTGTATTAGTATCCATGGCACGAGTCAATGGCCCTCTTTAAAATCTGAAAAACACCATTATACAGACCCAGCAAAAAGTAAAGATGTCAGCACCTGCTCTGTTAACAAAATTTTTGGCGTTAGTGGCCAGATGTCCTTTGGGAGCAGAACAGAGAGGATCAAATGTCATCACCACAACCAGAACACAATAAGAACAAAATCTGAGCAATGAGAAACTTGTAGAGACACAGGCACTGCTGAAAGATTGGATAAAAGGGATGCTGGAAGCAAAGTCACTACAGCTTGTAGATGAGAATAAAAGCAAACATGCAGTTCTCGTGAGACATTGGCATAGTGCAGGATTATTATCCAAATGGGGCATTATGGGGTTTTGTGATTATCAATGAAGAGTAAAATTACACAGGGAGTGAGTAAATAAATGTGGCAACAATATGGTATAATTATAGGATTTGGACAAAAATATGACACTCAAGCTCAATTTCCAGTAATAGGACACAGCTGAAATGGAAATTTTAAGCATAACAGACTCAGATTAGAGAGCAAACAGAAGCTGGACTGTGATACGACAATAACAGATCATCTGCGTTTACACTGAAACAAAGCTGTCTAAATATCTGACACAATATCCACACATACTCTTCTCTTCATCAATAGCATATATAACCTCTTTAGCTAATCTGAACCCTCTAATGGATTCTGAGCTCCCTGTTAACACCTTCCGCTGGGATAGGGTTGCATAGGGACAGCTTGGTAACTAGAGGAAGCCTATACTATATCAGTCGCTCCAACATTAGAGCCATTCTGCAGGGAAACGGTATGGGGATGAATAGGACAAGCCCTGGTAATCCAATTCCTTAAACGTATAGACTGGTATGTGCTGACAGTAGGGTAAATAAATATGTCCACAAAGACTAAATGTTAAAATTAGTATGTATCTGTACAACACATTTATATTTCCCATTAAGGTGTATATTGAGAACATGGTTTAACAAACTGCTCTCTTTGAAAAGGAAACAGGTACTTAAAGAATACAATGACAGTAATTGTCAAGCTATGATATAGACAAAATGAGGTTATTTGTGTATGGCTTCCCTTAATGTTTCATGCTTAAATTACAAAAATTACACTGTAATGTCAAGATTAAAAGGAGCAAATCAAAATAAAAGTCAAAGTCAAATTTAAATATATCAATGATCATTTTTTAAAAATAATAATCCAACAAAAAGCACATATACTCACTACAAATTACATTAATAATTTAATTATTGGTCCCCTTGACTTCACTTTCTATGTGCCCCCACCCCCCACCAGACCATCTCACGGCCTTAACGCTATGTTAAGGGCACAGGCAGCCAAAATACCTAAGGCCTGTCTCTCCTTCTAAAGGTCTGCATATGTATATTTTTTATCTAGTATTGCATATTTTTTTCTTTTAATCTAAGTTAATATGGCAGAAGTTGTTACTTTGATTTGACAAGAAATCACTTTCACATAATTTGTCTTTGTGTGGCTACATGACCTTTACCTGCTCAAAAGACATTGAAAAGATATGGACATCTGTCCTTTTAGATTCTTTCTTTCTTTTAGAAGGGGGAGACTTTTGACACTGATAATGGCATTTGCCTTAATAAAATGATTGCACAATGGTACACCGGTATACCTCAAACCATCATATTTATCCATGCTAAAAGCTAAGATGAAGCTCAACTCACATATTACCAAACAGATGTTCCTCTGCGATTGGTAAAATACTCTTTAGAGTAGAGGCATGTATGCGGTTGTGGGTAATTCCTGAGAAGCAGTCTCACACACAAAACAAGAAAAGTCCACACATTTTTTGTCTTGTACACATACATGCGCAGAGCAGTGGAAGTTAAAAAGGTCTTTTTAATCCTGATCCAATGTCTCTTTTTAGGGACCATTTTTGCTGAAAAACCAGATTGACAGTTTTTCCTGTCTTAAACATAAGGCATTTGTGCTCTTTTCACAGAATTCACATTGCTTTAACTGGAAGATGGTGTTCCAATAACACTAAAACCAGTCATTTTTTCCAAACAATGCTCAGTTGTTGCTGTCTTTTCTGTCACTGTGTCTTGGACACCACCAAGATTTCATCTCCATCTCGTATACTGTAGGAATGAAGTGCTCGCGCTCCATATTTCATCTCCTGAGGCTCCAGTGCGTAGCCAAGCTGCCGGTCGATATAGTACACACGTATCTTGTTTGGAGGTAGCTGGACCATGACCCTCAACTGCTTCTTTAGGTCTGCCACTGTCTGATCCAATCTGAGCTCTAGGGGCTCTTTGTGGTCTCCAAAACGCACGTCTACCTGGACATTGCAGAGAGGGCGCAAATCCACCTCTGCAAGTGGGGCCAGGCGGCCATAGCGTGCCACTAAAGTGTGGTACCTGAAAAGAGTGGACAACAGTGAGGAAAAAAAAGAACCATGTGAATGGAGTCCATCTATTTTAGTTAATTTATCCCATTTTGGTTAAAAAAGGAAGACTGTCAAGAAAGCAAGAATAAAGAAAATATACAACAGGTCTGTTGCAAAAATCTTGTGAATTGCCTAGTTAGAAAACAGTATTGTTTCCAATAGTGATCAAAAAATTATTATATTCAAATTTTTTTTTTTTTAATGCTTTCTACTTACTTTCTACAGTAATAGCAATATGCTAACCCTATCAGGATCAATTCTGAGTCATAATTTTATATCAAAGGTATCTTTTGCGGTAGTGTTTCATTTGGAAATATCAGTTTACATTTCCAAACATTATTTTTGTCATTAATTGTAATAATGCAGTGAAATTATTGTCTGCACAAGGAGTCTGACAACAGCCAGTGCTCCACACAGAGATCTGATCTGATCATCATCAGTCTGTCTGGAAGGACAATAAGTAACAGAACAAACTGAGACAGACTCAATCCAGAAGAACTGTGGCAACGTCTCCAAGATGAAGAAAAATCTTACTTGGAAAGCTACCTGAAAAACTTTGGGCAAGTGTACCTTGGAACAGAAGCTGTTTTTGCCAAAAGCTATAATACCAACTATTTATTTGATTTTAGTTAATAGAAGTTAATTGCTCAATTAAATCTATTTATCTTCATTTAACAGTATTTTTCCTTGTTATGATCACTTAAGCTGTATACACTGTGAAATAAATCTCTTTCTTGCATTGTACATACACATGATTCTGTGATTTGTCTGAAATTCAGTCAGAGAACATGCGCGCATTTAACAGAACTGAAAAGTATATAATCTGAACACCTGGCCCCTACATTTCAAAGCTCAACAAAATTGAGTCCAATTGGTTAAAATGTGCAATACTATAAAATGCCTAACATAAAATACAATGCAAAATGAGCAGATCTTAATTTAATGCCATAATTGACATTATTTTCACTTTTTGGCAACAGACAACAGATTCATTTTGAGCAATAGCATTTTTGTCCAATTTAGTGGCTTTTTTCTTCATGTCCCTGTGGCCCCTGGGAAGGGCTAAGCCTCCCCCAGCCTTAGATACTCTCCGCCTATGGTTTATTTTTCAGAATAAAGTTTTCCTGACCATGTAATCACCCCATGTCATCCAAGATGTTCATGTGTTTCTTTCTTCAGTCAAAGAAAGTTTTTTGAGTAAAACATTCTGGGGCAGTTTCCCGAACAGGGTTTAAGACTAGTCCTAGATTAAAATAAATGTTATGAGCTGTCTAAACTGGAAAAGGCTTGCACTGAGATATCTTAAAATACATCATTGCCGTTGTTTGGTCTTAAAATGCACAGCGATAATGCATTTTTTTAAGACACGTTTCTAAAAAAATCGTAAATGTACAAAAATAAGCAAAGGTCTAGTCCTGGCTTAATCTAATTCCTATCCGGGAAACCGGCCCTCTATATTTTTTCTCTATTCAGTGAACTTAATGTTGTAGATCCAAATTGTAGTTTTAATGCAGATTCAAAAGCAAATTACCAATCATTTAGGTAGATAAGAGCCTTATTCCTCAGCTGGGATCGTGCTTAGAAGTTTAGACCTTCAAACTAACGGCTGCTACTGAAATCCACCATATAAAGAAAATTTCTGCAATGATTTCCTCAAAAACCTCAATTTGCTCACACCCTTCTTCAGCTGAAAAGAAATTATCAGGAAAATGTAATTTGGGAAGTGAGCTCATCCTTTAAGATGGTGACGGTGAAGTTGTCAGCCATGTGTCTGACGTCTGCATATGTCTTCTTCTGTCTCACTTTTCTCTTTTCATCAAAAGTGTTTAAAAAAGACAACTCCTCCAAACAAAATAATGTGAGCGCACCATGGAAGTGACCAGAGTTCTGTGAGTGTTTGTGAGAAGATGCGGTTGTGTATTTGTGTACCTGTTTGTGCAGCACAGTGAGTTTTTAAACCGTGAGAAAGTTCTCACCACCCTCTCGTTTACCCTCCCTTCTTTCCCGTCTTGCTGAAGGATTGTGGGAAAGATAAGAGGAGATCGGCAGGAACAATTAAATAAAATCTCCACAAAAAAGTCTTTTAGCTTTAGAGGGCTACAGTAACCGACACAGCCAATCAAAGTAATTTCCCTAGCCTGTCCAGAAAAGTCTACCCACAAAGCAGAGCCTTAGCCTGGGTAGGTGCCTGTGGCTCCCTGCCTTCGCCATGGGAATACTGCCCCCTCTATACAAAGTGCCACTCTGTCTGAGAGAAAGAACAGTCTCACTCAAGGGTCTCATTTAGTGTGGCTAAGCTCCTTAAATGAAGGCGAATGGGTGTTCGCTGTGATAACATAGCTGCCTTGGATTTCTTGAACAGTGCTTAGATCAGTCTCAGAGATGGGACCGGACAGTCGCCACCATGCAGTGCACCAGGTTCATAGCAGAGCCATACAGTGAGTCTACTGTAGATACTGCCCTCAAAAACAACATGATCTGTTTCAGGTAGATAACATGTGCACAATCACAATTAGCTCAAAATTTATACATCTACAACTTGACATGAGAAATATTCCCCTGAAACCCAAGAGAATTCGCTTGTGATTTATCTGTTTGCAATTTGGCTTTTTATTTTCGAAGCAACTTTACATATACTACAATGCAGTCACCCTGGGTGAACTTGGAGTGGGAACCTGCCTATTTGAAAAGTGCAGCAGAGATACGGAACCTTAGCCTTTGTTCACACTCCACACAATTTGTGCTTTCCCATTTTTAGGACTGATAGTCATGTTGCATCAGTTGAAATCAAATCAGTTTTTTAGACAGTGTAGGCAATAAAGTATTACTACATGGGTTGCCATAGTAATGATGTAGGTGGTCTGATACAACAGACAGAGAGCTTTGTTTTCTTTAACAACAACAACAACAACATGTCAAAAAAGCAATAGTTCTGTATTTTATGCATATGTTAGTGTCCAAAATATTCACTTTTTGGACAATGTTGACAAAGTTTAACCTTTGAACTAAAATACATTTAAGTCTGATTTGTTAACTACCTAAATAATATATAAATATTAAATAATGTCTCAATATAAAAATAGAATTTATGGGATTATTATTATGGAGAGTGTGTTATTGTGCTGGTACAATCTGAAATGTAAGTCTCTTAATTAAATTATTGTTTTTAAATTGTTGTAAATAAATAAATAAATAAAATAAAATCTACATTACATTTGTATTTTTTAGAGAAAGAAATGTTATTCTTTGTGTGATTAACTATATTAAACTGCACTGGACTTCATCACATAATGTATGCATGTAGAAATGTTTTAAATGTTTTTTGCTTAGTATATTATATTGCAAAAATGTCAAATCACACATTGTTAAAACAATTGCACAATTACAGCAGATATATATTGCACACCCCTACAACTAATAAATAAATAAATAAATATGCTGCCTGTTTGAAGAAAATGTTAATAACCCAGGTTCCTCACCTTGAGTTATCAAGTCGAGTCAACCTCAGTGTAGTCACCACTATACCATTAAATTAATTAAAACTTCAGCAAATGCATTAAGTGCTTTAATGGGAGCTTGTCTACATGTTGTCTATGAATCCTTCTATCTTGACATCTTTAGCATCGACATCCACCATGATGGATGGTAAAGAGCCTGGCTACGCAATCCACTTATCTTCTTAAATTTCTCATTGTCTGTAAAGAGTGACGCACTTAAATTTTCCCTATACACTGTCCTTCTTAAATCCTTGTAGGCCCCTATGTTGTCTTTTAGAGTCAAAATGTCAACAAGGTCCCAGGCTATGGTTACTCAAAGACAGAAAGACCAATAGCCTCTTTCATTTTCTTCACACTCTCCTTCTGTCATCCCTGTCTTTGCATCCCTCCCCTACGCTATCATTCCTGTGTTTCCCATTCCTCCAAGGGAGGATCAACATGCCCATAACCACGGCTGAGGTTTTAGTTACTCAAAGGCTGTTAAATATACTGTATAGAGTTCCTTCATCTATTTAACGGCCTCCCTCTTTCATACACGGTAACAAGCGTACCTCACAGCATTGATACAATTAAACTAAAGCTGAAGTGTTTAACACTTTTTGTTAATAGGACAGTACAAAAGCTATTTTACTGCACATAGAGTAGTTTTAGAGGGATATTAAGAGGTATACGCTAAAAAACATATATAGGTCTGATCTAGAAAAAATCGTTGTGCGCAATCAAGCAGTGAAAGGTTTGAATTACACTAGCCAGCACTGAAATCTCTACATCTTCTCAGCTTTATAAAGATAACAGTCCCATGCTTACTTATACCTAAAGTTTATGTCTAAGCAACCGTAAATGCGACTAAGGTTACTTAAATCACTTTGAAAGTCTCTCAAACGGTCCTAGCCTTGCTACCACATTTTTAGGTCCCATATTAGGCTGAATGGGGCTCTTCACCAGTTACGTCTTATGCATTAAAAGAGGGTCCATTCCAACGGTGTGTCTGAGGTCAGGGAGGCATAATTTCTTTCTGCCCATCTCTTTCCCTGTTTCTCAGATCTTTGTCTTTCAGATTCAGTAACATAGCCTAAGCTCTGATCTGTGCCCAAAAGGTGGGGGAAAGAGCAGGCTGGGTTCAAAGAGGGGGCAACCTTAACCCATATCTAGAGTTTACCATCTACTTCTACACCTGCCCTTTCACCCTCCACTGCCAACTCTCATCTCAACCTCATCCCTCTGGGAAAATGGCTTTCCCTACAGAGAAACAGACAGAAAGGGACAGAGAGAAAGAAACAGAGGATGTGGATGGAGTGAGGAGGTCAGAAATGAGGGTCAGTGTTCCCTGGTTTTAGTTTACCTAGGTGTTGAAAAGAAAGTCTCTGAAGAAGTGGTCCCGGCGGGCACCAGAAGAAATAAATGAAAAATCAAGTTAAGGAATGGATTACCCAGTCATGAAACCTTTTTTATTTCTTTCGATTTTCTTTGTTCTTTTAAACAATAAAAGTGAATGCAGACCACAGCTGTCAATTACAATTTGATTTTCGTTAACTGCATACATTTTATTGTGTTCTTCACTACTGCACAGCTTCAGAAGACTTGAAATATAGTGAACTAGTTGTATGAACTTTTATAAGTAGTCCCCTACTACTTTATTTTATGGAGGGGAGCAGTTTAGACTGCAGCTTAATCTGCTTCACTACTCCATGATACTCCTCAGAAAAAAAGTTATATAAGAAGCTAATTCAATTATGACAGGATTTTCATTTTGAGTTAAACTGTGTGTCCTGAAAATAACATAAAAAATGACACACACACAAAAAGAAGCCGTGGATACGAATTAAGAATTTGCTCTTGCAATATATTAATTTGTGGCCACATTGTGCTACTTTGTTATTTAGTATGTCATGGATGGGGCAATGTTATCATGGGGACTGCTGTTCAAAGAGGGCTTTTTAAAAAGGTTGTTAAAAACCTTTCTTTTGTATCTGGTACTTTAGACTGATGATAAAAGGCCACTATTTCCGAGAAGGGCCCATTTCCACCTCATCTCTGGTTTCCGACCTTCTATAGCTGGAGCAGGAACTGTGTCATAACTGTTTAGACAACTTAATCAATTCACTAAGTCACTGAGAGCCATTCCAGAACAAAGGCAACAGCATCTCCATCACTTAACGGAAAAACAGGAGAGACTGAGTCAGGCACGTCATTCCATCCCCTTTTGAAAAAAATCCTCCAGCTAACTCAATCCCCCCCAATACAAATGAAAAGGGGCAGGATAGAAGTACAGGGAGGGAGAGAGGGGGGATATAAGGAGGGGAAGAACGAATAAAGCTGCCACCTTGTGTATCGATTTTCTGATTGGAGTATTCCAGTACAAAGGCGTCTTTGAGGAGGGAGAGAGTGGACACATTGTCTCCTAAAGGTTAGAATCCCCTGCTGGAAGCTGGGGCTTGCCGCAGTCACTGAAAAAGTCCTCAGCACATTCTCCCAGGTTAAGTGGAATGGGGTGTGTTAAGAACGTGGGTGATCCGTTTTCTGTGTCTTTGACCTGCAAAGACCATTCGAAATATCCCCCAAAAGTCCACCAAAATATCCCCTGAAAGTCCCCCCAAAAAATAAGCAGTGAGGGAAGGGGGTAAGCCAAAAGACATTAGGGATGGGAGAGTTAAAGATCACCAAGCTAAAGAAAAGGAAGTGAAAGGAAAATAGGTTGGAATGTGTAGATGGCCACCATGAAACTTAAAACATGGCCAGAGAGAGAGAGAGAGAGAGAGAGAGAGAGAGAGAGAGAGAGAGAGAGAGAGAGATGCTTTTTGAGCTAAACCGGAAAATGTTCAGATTTTATTACATAGCTGCAAAATTTCGTTAACAATGTGCGATAGAGAATTATACTTACAAGCAATACTGAATATACTGAAACAAAAATTGCAAGGACTAAACCTAACCTATACTAAACTAACATGTAATGTCTGTGGAATAACTGTATGAGAACGTAACCTAAATTACAGCATAACATTCGTTCAGTAATTTATTATGATTTCATTATAATATAATTTAGAAACTAGTGTTCATTAGTAATTATAAAATTTAAATTCATCTCTGTTTTCTGAATGCCTATTATGTATATTATTTTGAACTCCTTTTTGCGTGTTGTTACATCTTTCATACCTTTTTAATCTTAATATTCTAACTTGATCTTCCATAAAAACAACAGAATTCTGTCTGCTGCTGTTTGCTGGACTCTAATAGTCCACCCCTTGGTTACAATCACATGCAAGCTTGCATTCAGATCTGCCTCCATCCAATCAACAGCCAATGCATAGAACCAAGCTCCCGCTCCTGCTTTTTTTTGATGAAACGTTCCCCTCAATGATTTGGTGATTTTTTGCTACTTCTGATTTACTGTGAATAATTTGAATATTTGTAAAAGGGTCCATTTGAAGGTCCCTCTATATGCTTCAACATAGTTCCATTTTATGGATATATAGAGTATTTTCCGGGATCTATATGGTGGTGTGAGGGGTGTAGTTGGGTCACCTTTGGGGTAGCTCATCCTCAGGGCAGTCCAGGTGGTAGCGGATGAAAAAGCGTTCTGCATCCTCTCTTTCTCCATCAGTGACAACACTGCCATTCAATACAGTAACGCGTGGTAAACTTACAAAACAAGGGCAAGTGTGTTTGAGGGAGAGAAACAGAAAGAGACATGAATTGCATGGATGTGGACAATTTTATATTGGTGGCCACACTCTTTTGTGCAATGGTTTTTAAACAATACTTCAAATTCCAAAAGGGTCTACTTTTATGTATGGTGACTTACTGTGCTACCATAAGAAAACGTCTCTCCTGGTCAGTGTAGGGCTGCAGTAAAGGAATACCCATCAGTCTGACTTCTTGAAGCTTTGGGAAGAAATTCAATTTCTCAATGTCCTCCCAGCGACTTAAACCTAAATAACACAACATCTACATTTCTGTTAATAATCCATGAAAGTGGATAAAAAATAAAATAAAAATTTACAGAAATCTTTCAGGTTTCACTGAAAATATAATTCCTGTTTCCAATATGAACAGTTGATTTGGAAGAATATGAGGGTGAGTAATTCATTTTTTTATGAACTTACCCTTTGATATTACATGATTATTTAGAATAGGTACTTATGAATTAATTATTAATGAATAATGGCTTCTGTTTTGGTCTTTTCCTAATATAAATCAATTGTTTTACTTAAGAGCAGTACATGAACCACCCACTAAAGTTTTGGCTTGTAATGTTCTCAATTTTGTTTAAATTATAAATAAGCCTAAATAGTAAAGGTTAATGCTGCAACTATTAGAAGTGTCTGTGATGATATTTCTTTTTACAGAGATGATGTTCTTGCAATCCAGCACCTGAGTTGTGTAGGTTGATGCTGTGCAGATTGGGAAAGAGTCTCTGCAAGGAGTCCTCAGGCTCGTGGATAGACAAGAGGGAGTTGTTTGCCAGGATGAGAGACATCAGGCCTGGATACATGAGGCCCAGTTTGCGCACCTCCACCCAATCCTGTAGCTGGTTATCTGTGATATGCAGCAGGCGGAGGGACGGGCAGAGCGTAGATGACACACTCACACTCTCATACTCGTTCAGACACAAAAACAGTTCCTCCAGACTAGGTACATACAACCACAAGAAAAAGAAGAAAAGTTTTAGTGTATGACAAAATTACCCATTTTTCCAACTAGTGGGATGCCACAGAACAGTGCTTAAACAATAACTCCATTTTAATGGAAAAAGCATTAACAGAAATTACAAAACATAAAACAGTTTTGAATAATATGATTTAATTTCTTTGTAAAATATATAAAAAAAAGTTTCACAGTTTGGTGTAATTAGTTTAAAAATTTAGTTTAAAAAATCAAATATATTTTATGAATATAAATATATACATACAGTATAAGTGTAAATATCTTCAAAATACATACTGTATGTGTGTGTGTATTTATGTATACATAATAAATATACACAGTATATTAATTATGTAAACAAAAGCTTTTATTTTGTATGTGATTAATCACGATTAATTGTTTAAAAGCACTAACGAAAAACTGCACACCTACATTATTAATATTGTATAAAAACACATTAGATGGTTCAGACAACTAACATTGAGGCTACTTCAATGTTAAAGACATGCACACTTACTCTGGGATCTCTCGTGTAAGTGCATGCACCATATCCCAGGTGACATGCGTGTTATTGAGCACAAGGCGGCGGAGGCCTGAGAATGCTTCAGCTGCTCCAGGCTCTAGACTCGACCCTCTCAGTGGATTCATACTCAGATTGAGAAAGTCTAGGTTAGGGATGTTACACAGGATCTTACTTATCTACAGAGATGAGAGAAAAAGAGAAGAGAATGAAAAATTGACAGAACCCAAGCAGTTTGTCTTGTCAAGCTTATGTCAGATAGCAGACCTTAATTTTACTGTATTGTTTTTAATGTTACAGTCTATTTTACATTTCTTTATCAGAACAGAGTTTGAGAAATTTATTGATGGACATTAATTGATTTTCTTGTGGATTGTGGATTGTGGAAGTCATGTGGATTACTGTGATGTTTGTTTCAGCTGTTTGGACTTTCTTTTTGACCGCACATAGAGGTTCAATGGTAAGCAATGCAATGCTACGTTTGGAATTCAGATTTGTTTAAATGAAGGATGGCCGAAGGGTGAGTAAACTTTCATTTTTAAGACATACTTTCTAAAAACATCCTATTATGCCATTTTAAAGGCTGCTAATTTTGCTTTATGAGTCTCTTAAAACAGGTTTACATGTATGCAAGGTCAAAAAACATTTTAGTTGTCTCCAAAAATAGATTTACTTTGACCCCATTTCTAAATGATTCGTAAACGACTCGTGTGAAGCAGTTTGAAGAATCAGTCTGTCTAAACCCCTCCTTCCTGTGAGCCCTCACTGCTGTGATTGGTCAGATGGCGCAGTCCTTTACAGCGTGTGTCAGAAAACGCCTTCTTGACATGATGTAATCCACATGGCGGACATTATGCAAATATGTTACTTAGTGACGTGTATCTTTAACAGAAAAAGATTCGAATTGCTGACGACTCGTTTAGGCAAAAACAAGCCAAAACTTTATTTATCGTGCACTGTCGGCCTCACAACTTTGCAGATAGTTTATGTTCACATACAGCTACATGACACACTGCATGAAAGATCATATTTGAAATTGCATAATAGGCGCACTTTAATAAGGTTCTATATATTAACCATAATTCAATGCAGTAGTTTTTACAGCATTTATTAACCTTAGCCTATCTTTATTTCTGTGCATACTTTAATTTTTTTATTTTAAGTGGCATACATTAACATAAAAAATTTATTCATTCTTGATTTTATTATATTGTACAGTAAGTGTTACCTTACTGACATTCTTTGTGTTATACACACAAAATGTAAATACAGTAATGCAAAACCTTTGACTCAGTCATGGTTCTTACCTCTCCCCAGTCTTTTAACTGGTTGTGAGAGAGGTCTAGCTCAACCACGTGAGCACAGAAAGTGGCCACCTCCTCCTCATCTCCGGCCTCCGTGATTCCACAACCATCCAGAACCAGAATGCTGGGCAGATTCAGACGATCTTATACACACAGAAGGAGACAACTGCCTTTTAATATCCAATTAATGTAATTAATAAAAAAAAATGCACTAGAATTTGAAGAAGTTACAACCACCTGTATAAGTTTTCCAACTTTGTTTATTTACAGCACATACCTAAAAGGAATAGTTCACTCAAAAATAAAAATTACCCCATAATTTACTCACGTCCAAGCAATCCTAGGTGTATATAACTTTCTTCTTTCAGACGAACACAGCTTGGTGATGCTGGTGGATAGTGACCATTATTTTGACGCTCCATAAACGGTACATATCCATTTTAAAATGAACCTTAAAAAACTCTGACTGTGATCGTCTGAAAGAAGAAATTTATTTTGTCTTAAAGGTCAGTAAACTATAGCGTAATTTTAGTTTTTGGGTGAACTATTCCTTTATTACCTCTAGGAAATTCTTAGATTTTGCCCCTAGAATACATGACATGACAAAATGATAACACTGTGCTCTTCAGCAAAGCAATCTTAAATAGCAATAACCACTGTGTCAGGATCCAGATTGTATCTAACACACCTTCTGTAACAAGCGGGCTCAGTATTTTACCTACGGCAAAAAATAAAACTGACCTTTGACAGGTGAACCCTGGGGACTCGACCGGATCACCACTCCAACTCCTGGCCCACGGCAGTATGGGAAGTTGTCCGGGCTGTACTTCTCACTGATCACCTGCACTAAAGTGCGTCCTTCTGTCTCCTCTGACTCCATCTCACCTCCCCTCCCACTCTCACACCTTCAGCTGAGAAAACACAGAAGAGTAGCGTGTGTTTAGGTGAATGTAGCATCAGTTCCAGTGAAACAAATAGGTTTATCAGTTTTGTTGAATGAGTGGACAGGCATGTGCTTGGAAAAAAAAACAAAAATATATATATTTTTTTTTTTCAAACCAGGGCTTAGATTAGTACAAAGATTAGCTGTAGTTTTTGTTCAATTATATTTAACAGTGTACATGATAAAAAAAGGACAAATAATAAAATAAACATGCTGAGTTATAGAAATGTGCTATTCGTATTCATATTTTATAAGGTTCTGGAAAAACTTTATTAATATTCACATAAACAGTTTAAATTCCCTGACTCTAAAAATGCCAAGTACAAAGTAAGAAAAACATACTTGAATAGCTATGTTGTGCACACCTTAATAATCAAATTAATTTTTTACATTTGTTTTAGGGTAAAAAAAATGATTGTCAACACTAGATGATTTTAATTTTGTGGACAAAAGTATTTTTAATACTATTAAGCAGTGGACGCACTTAATATATTTGTCTAAGAAATGATAATAAAGGATTTGCATTTTTATGTATTTTTCAATACTGATAAGAGGATTGTTGCGTCGCTGACCCTTCGGTCACATGCACCAGTGTTCAAATAATCAAAACATTAATACGCTATGCTAAAAAATAAGATTTCTATATTAAGACACAATGTTACAAAGTTAAAGCCAAAAAAAGTGAAATCTGTTGACTCACATTTGATCTGGAGGTCAAATAGGAGCGCATTGAGGGTGGGCCTCCTGCCAAATAGCATCCAGGAATGGATCTCTTAACCTGTGGCCTTGTGGGTCAGGGCCGGGGGTGTCCCATAGCCCCTGACTCAAAAATAGCAAGAGTGGAAAGAAGAATAGACAGAAATGGACAAATGAGATGATGCACATGTGTCACATGGAAAGCTTGTGGTCACAGAACAATCATTCTTCTATCCCTTTATGATGCCCAGACAAATGTGGTAACACTAGCACTGGTATGGAAAGGTCTGTCCTTGAAACCGGATCCAGTGACGCTTTGTACGGCTCCCATATGCTGCTGTTTTACACACCAGCAAAATGGGAAACCTCCAGTGGTGCAAACGCATGTTGTGCTCTAAGCATATGTATGACAGATAAATCTGCAAGCGTAAACAGATCTTTATTGCTAAAAGATATTGCTGATTCATTCTGTCTGTGGGTTTCTTTCCATGATCAGAAGAGTGATACAATCTAATCCAGTACAGACAGATATCTGTCACAATCTTCTGTGAAGTCCACTCAAAGTACATCTCACAAGCTACACTTCAAAGCCAGATTCATCTCGCTCCAAAACCTTGTCTGTCCAGACCAA
Organism: Enteromius viviparus; assembly: GCA_032353835.1. NCBI lineage: Eukaryota > Metazoa > Chordata > Actinopteri > Cypriniformes > Cyprinidae > Enteromius > Enteromius viviparus. The sequence goes on along the minus strand of JAUCNO010001398.1, from coordinate 3,019,049 downwards.
AGTTTTGTTTTTTTTCAAGACCGTGGGTGGATAGGATTGCATTCCTAATAGAGACCAATGATTTTTGTTAAAGTAGCTATTATATAAGTGATATACAGAACCAATTTGGATTTTTTATTTTTTTTTATTCCTTTATGATAAGGTCTCATTATATAATAAATAAAATGCATTAAATAACATTAATAATGAGAAATACTACTTCTTTTTTTATTATTATTATAAAATTGTCCATAGTTGATCAATATTAGCTACACTTATTAACATAACCAATCACAACTTTTGATTTTCAAAAATGTATGAGCAAATATTAAGGAATTTACATAAGATTAATGAATGGTTTAAAAGTAAATTTGTTTCTGTGAAGTGTTACAAAAATGTTGGACACTTCTGGACTTGTCTACTGCATTTTAATCATGCCTATATACACAAAATATTGAAGTCGGCACAGAATGAATGGCTTTAGTTTTCTATTGTAATGAAAATCTGACTAAAATCAATTCTTGATTAAGAGAAAATCGTTTGACGCCATTGAACTTTTTCAGGAATTGAGTTGAACATGGTTGTCAGCTAATTCCTGTTAAAGTTTTCTTTGCAATTGTAAAAAAAATTATGTTTCTAAAACATTATAAATAAGGAATCAGATCAAATCTGACAAATAAATAGGTGTTTGTTCTGTGAAAGAATGGGCAGGACTACAACTGAAATTGAGAAAATACTTGTTACATATTTCCAAGTAAAGCAGTGTATCACAAACTGCTTGTCCTCTGTAGAGGACAAATGCTATGTTAAATGTTAAAAATAGAAGGTGAAGCTTGATTTCAACACTCACTTGTTATATCTATCACACCTCTCTAATCTCACAGCAGATTAGGGGTTGGAGGGGAGGGGCCAAATGATGTTCTGCCCATTAAACTGACTTCATCAGAATATTTTAAACAAATGTTTAGGTTTTGACCAGAAAATAGAGATGTAATAGATTTTTCCTTGTGGATTAACTTCATAGTTCACATTTAAACTTGATTAAGTGTTCACAAGTAATGAATGCTAGCAAATAAGGCAATTTTTTACTTAAAATACAAAATAAGCTACTTTTCCTTAATCTAATGTCATTATCAGACCTAATATTGGAGATTTAATCACTGACAGAAAAGGGTGAATGTCAAAAGCCTCTCTCCATCTCTCAAAACAACAGATGTTTCACATTAAAAAAAAAGTTTCAAGATAAAGTTGTCGATTTGCTGCCCGCCACGAAAGCAGTAGGTTAACGTGACTCAACTTGTCCTAAAATAAGCCTCGGGTCAGGAGTCAGACGTTCATTTCACAGTCAACAGCTGCGCAGTGCGCCTTGACAAGTTGTTGAATTTCAAATGCACGGCTGCCATGACAACGCGTTTGTTTGGGATTAGCGCAGGTTCGACCGGATTCTGCAGCTCTGCAAAATAAGCTTTTCCCGTATTTACACGCTCAACGCTTTTGTTTTATACTTTAATGAGCTTCAGTGTTTTAAACAATAACGGACGATACACCGTTTTAAACTGGCTGTATGACTTCACGATCCGCCAAATATAGAGGCAAACAGGCGTAATGTACTCTAAAGTAGGCATACACAAAGATGACGACAGCAGCCAATAAGCGCGTGGATTTTATTTATTTATTTATCTTTTTATCACAAAAACAACATTAGGCTGTGCCGAAAGGTAGTTCAAGGGTTTAAATAAAATAAAACATGTTTATAATAAATGCAGATAAAAATGCAAACATCACACGATGACAAAAGGAGATAATATTTACTATGCTGGATGCCTGGAGAAAATAAAAGTATATAATGTAGTCGAATGACATGTATAGCGCATCAGCCGTCTCGTCATCTACCTTCTCAATAAATAAAAGGTCAAATATACGCGTGGCATTTTGCAGTTTGATACGCTTACCAGTCACAGGGTTCAGCAAAACGCTCTGCTTGTTTTTGTTGTTGATCCGTTGACAGTATTTTGAACACGAAGCTCTACCGTAGTTACTTCCTATTGGCGAAGCAGGGTTGTTTTGCTGCCTGCCGCTCCAGTGCAGAGGGCGGCAGCATCGCATCACAAACACCAGTCACGTCTTGTAAAATAACATAAAAATAATTCCTTTCATTGATGTGTTTGTTTACAAAAGCATGGTTTACTCTTTTACGATGAAAAAAGTTATTATTCTGAATAAATGGTGGTCTACTCTACATTAATTTTACATTCACAAATGTTGGCGGTCAAAATAGAAGACTCTTATATTTATATTTCTTTTATTTTCAGTGTAACGTTACAAGCAACAAAATGACTGCATTTTTGTCCGTTTAAAACGAATTACCGACAAATATATTTAATAAATAAATAAATAAAATACTATTTTGTTCTATAATTAGTTATTAATTTTGAAAACATAAACATAGTTTGCCTTTACACCTTAAAATAATGTAACATATTCTATAGTGATCAGGGGAAATATGTTAAGAACTCTCAGAACGTGTGGTTTATAGCAGTTGTAAACTATTTTATTAGCACTGAGTGCTTGTTTTTAATTTAATATCTAACGGTATGCATATGTGTTATAAATGACTTATTATATATTTTTTATAGTGGTAACATCTTAAATCATCTGAATTTAGAATAATACCAAATCGTATTTTATAATAACAATTTTAATAACAGATATCGTAGGAATAGTATTACATTGTGCGAATGTGTGCTAATATTGTTTTGACGTGATTGTAATGACTCTCCTGTCTGAAAGGTGGCAGCACGGATGTTGTGTAGCGGAGAGCTCGGCCTGTTACCGATGATGAAGAAGCAGAATAGGAAGAACCCGCGTGGAAAACAATAAGTTAAAAGTGTTGAACACATCACTTTATACGTATATATCGCGAAATATTTCACCTTCGTCCCGTTTTAATGCTTGTCATGCGTGGGGAAGACTGGCTGGAATAAAGTAAGTTTGTATTTTCTGTGTCGTCATGATATTTGCGTTTTAAAGAATTGGAAGAAATGCAGTCGGATTCGCATAATAACATAATGGAGCGCGTTAATGACACAAATGTGAGGAAGAAGAAGAAGAAGAAGAAAACTGAAGCTCCAGATAACGGAAAGCATAAACTCGCTGAAAGTCCAAAGGTTCAGACTGAGAAGCACCACGAAAGTGGGCATAAGAAAAAGAAAAATAAGGAATTGACGAATGTAAGCCTGCACACATCTACAGACAAAAAGAAAAAAAGAAAATTAAATGAAGAAGTGGAGGTTGTCACGGGAAACGATATGAATAAAGTAAAAAATAAAACACCCACAGCAGAGTCACAAGAGCCACAGAAGCCTGCTAAGAAAAAGAGAGCAACTGGGACACAAGCAGACTCTAAAGACATAGCACAAGAAGAAGAGCCTGTCAGGATCACAGAACGTGAGGAAGAACCAGTCTTAATGATTGGTACTAGAAAGCGTAAAAGGCGGCAAACACTGCCGGATGAACCAGAAGTTGATCCCAATCTACTGAATGAACTGAAAGAATTTCTTCCTACGGTTGAGTCCAAAAGCTCACATGCGATCAATAAAATGATCATGTATGATCTACCAAGGTACAAGGAATTCAGAAAACAAGGTAGGCTGATAGTATAAAAGATGTTAGAAATGATACTTCAATTATTCAATGTAAAAGTAATACATTTTACCTGTGACTCTTCACACTTGTGTCCAAAGGCATCACGCTGAGGAACGGAAGATTCTCTCATGCAGAAAACGAAAGGTTAAGACAGAACGTTAGAGATTTTATTGCTCTCACAGGAGAGAAAAATGCTGCCAAGCTCTTTCATCCAAATCGTTTCCCAGAAGAGAGACGGGAATTGACAAAGATAAAAAAGGACTACAAGTTTTTTGAAAGGATAGGTGAGTCACTCACTTTTCTGTTCATTTTGTTTTTGAAAGGTCTAAAGTCATCACTTATTTTTCTGTAGAGAGGGACAATACAAGATAAGCTACAGTAGTCAACATTCAAAGTGGATCAAAACCTTCATCAAAGTTGTCCTAAAATCAAAAACAACACTCTTAGGACAACTTTGATGAAAGGTTTTGATCCACTTCGAATGTTGACTACCGTAGTCTTGGGTACCTGCTATGCCTTTACACATGTAAATTGCAGGAATAGTCCACCCATATTTCTTGGAATATAAAGACTTGTTATATTTGAAGTCATATTGAACATTGTGATAAGCTATAATGAAAATGTACAGTTTTCAATGCTTAATCTGTTGTCATCTTTTTTCAAATCAAATTTTAACAGCGGAAGGAATTCCCAGGCCTTGTCATGATATTTTTATCCGTGGAAGGAAGGTTTTTGATAGTAGAAACTATAAGGGAAGGTAAATGAAACTACAGCTTTACAACGTATATCATCTTAAAATGTTTTTATTTTTGTTCTGTAATAAATCTTGGTTGTTCCTTTTCTTAAAAGATTTGAAGAAGATGAAATCAGATCATTGCTGAAGTACCATTCACTGCATGGCAGCAACTGGCAGAAGATATCTGAGCTGATGGGTCGAAGCCCTTACGCTCTTGAAAAACGTTTTAACCAATTTAATAAAGGTAAATCTCATTCAGGAAGTTGCTTTTTAAAATGTCCAGCATTGTAAATTCTAGGTTTAGTAATGGTTGGTTGATTCGTATTTCATCAATTTGCATCACAGATAGAAAAAGTGGGCCGTGGTCCGCAAAGGAGGAACAGAGACTTTTGAGGGCTGTGAGAGACTATGTTGTAACAGTGCTGAAATCTAAGTCTCCTAATAAAACAACACCAAAAATAGTCAGTAAAGAGATACTGTACCAAAAATTGCCCTGGTCCAATATTTCTCTGAAGGTTAAAACTCGATGTTGGAGCAAATGCAGAGAGAAATGGTGAGATAGTCATTGAAAACTCTTATATTAAATGGTGGCATGTTTAATACATGTTAAGTGATTCTCTATTTGTATACTCAACATTATCCTTGAATTTTCTCCTTCCCCCCCCCCAGGATGTCCATCCTTGCTGTGCGGATGTCTTCAGGGACATGTAGGGGAAAGAAAGCTCAGGAGGCCAAAATCAGACTCATTAAATTGTAAGATATCTTGTTTTTTTGCATGCTTACTTAGCTTTTGTTATCCTGACATATATTTTGTATTCACTCAGAATGTATGAATTGCAAGTGGAGGATGTTGAGGACGTCAACTGGGAAGATCTCACAGCTGTTTTTGGGTGAGAATTATATGCGTTGGGGTGGGTGATTTAATCAGGATCACAATTTATGAGCTTACCATGGTTCTTTTTATTGTCTTGGTTTTTAAGACTATTTAAAAAAAATATAGCCCTACAAGGTAGCAAAACATTTCAAAAAAGATTTAAAGGAGTTGATCCAAACATTCAAAACCCTGATTAATTGAAACCTTTGTTGTTCTGTTGTTGAAAGTATATGTTGAACATTAAAATCTTTTCCAACAATATGAGAATTTCATTTTCTCCGGAGATTGCCATAGTGATATTGCTAGATCCAGAATCAAGAAAATCCTCTAAGGAGTTAATTAAGTAGTAAATGGCATCTGAGCACAATTACACGGGTTGCATTATTCAGTTTCCCCGTAAGTAACTAGAATAATGACCTGCTTGTTCAGGCATGGTGATGGTGCACGGTGTAAACAAGATTAGCGTCACGTCTTTGTCCTCTTTGTCTCATAGGGATGTACCTCCAGCATATGTGCAATCAAAGTGGCACCGGCTTAAAGTTAGCTATGTGCCAGATTGGAAGTCCAAGTGTTTTGGAGGTTAGTGTGTTCTTTTTTTCACATTAGATCCGGATGTAGATCCAGCATGGTTTTGTTCTATTTTACAGAGTGTTTTCTATAGGTGGAAACTGAAGTTTTCATCTATGCAAACGAGTGGTTTTCTGAGGAATTAACTGATTTAAGTCTAAAAATGGATGTAAAAACCTACTTAAAGTATGGCATTTTAGGACTGGACTATCAGTTCCCTACTGAATATCTTTTAATGTATTGTATTTCTATAATGCTGTTTCTTTCAGACATTATTGACTTCCTTTATGAGAGAATCTTGCCACGCATGGTGAAAGATTGTGAAGATCTTGATGACGATGAGCTGAAGGTTGACCAGAAGCAGACCTTCCTTCTAGCTGACATTTTCCAGGATATTAATGAGGAAACTTGCAGTGACAGTGATGAGGAGAGTGGCCAGAAAGAGGATGACAAATCCTCTTGAACTATGTACAGCTCAGTTATATTAGTGATTGTGAGTAATAATCCCTAAATAACGAGAAGAAAAGAACATTTTCTTGATGTGCATGAAAAAGATGTATAACTTTATTTTGTTATTCCATTCATTTTGATGAAGAATTGAATAAACAGAATTTGTACTATGCTTTTAAAGGGCTTGTAAACTAGGACTTTTTTCGCTTTCACGTTTGACGGTAAAGCAAGAATGAGTGAGGTAAACAAGGGTTGAGAAATGTTAAGTGTTTACAGTCAGTTTGAAACATTTGATCAAACAGAAACAACTCGTCCTTTCAGCCCTATGTGTCATCAGATTACATTTTCAAACCAGCCATGGCCCGTTCCAATGGATTAGAACTCCAGAAGTCATGGTCCCAACCCAGGAACCACCCTGTAAAGGTGGGGGGTTCAAATCCCTGCTTCACTGTAACAATGGGAGTTCTCTTGTCCCGGCTGGCAGGGTCTGATTCAATATATTTAGCAGCTATATTAGAAAAGACAAGGATAAAAATAAATTTGTTAGCTAATAAAATGGTAGCAAAATATTGCAGCTGAAAATGGGAAACTTCTCACCTGAAGTCACAGCTTCACTTTTTTCATCTTCATTAGCTTCATTTCCAATCCAAACAAATACCTTGGAGACAATGGTTTTAAGCATTACAGTGTTAGATTTCATTTTCTCCAGTGCATTTTATTGCAAGTGTCATTCATAAAAACATTTTACCTGATCCCATGTGTCCAGAATCATGACATCATCTGGAGCCAAGTCCTCTTGAGTCATCTCTCCTGGCACCTCTTCAATCTAGATTGGCACAGATGGAATATAAATTGTGAAAAATACAAGATTTAAAAAAAAATTATTTTATTCTCTATGTTCAGTGGACTAAAAGTTGAACCATTCAACATGGAAACTCACAAGGAATTGTCCCGTCTTGTTAGAGCATGCAAAAAGCCTAGGAGGATGGGTGTCCATTTTGCTCTTGAGACGTTCAGAGGTGCGATACTCTGCTTTTCCTCCAAGAGCACACCAGAAGCCATCTACATGGAAATTTGAAAAAGAACAAGAGTGCTTCAGTATAACTTATTAAAATGTTGCATTCAGAATATAAATTAAGTATGTTAAACCATTCCTTTACCAATGACAGAAGTATACCCACCTCCTTCTGATCCCTCTGAAATTTCTGAAAGGTCCACACCTAAAATGCTGCCAAGCTTTTTGGCTCCATTCTTTTCTGCACTACTTGCACCATGACCCAGCCACAGCATAGAGCCTGAAGCGGTCACCAAAACAAAAGCATCATTGGAACTGAGGTTGGAGGCTATGGGATCAACCTGTTTCAGACAAAGTGAGCAACAACTGTCAAAGAACGTTTAACAAAATTAACCAGCATCATTCAAAACCCGAATGGCTGTTTTGACTCACTTCAACAGCTCGTGTGTGCCCAGCAGGATTAGCACGAACTTGAAAAAGGCGTAGTGCAGAAGCCTTTGATTGACCACCATCTCGGGAAGTGCCACCCTTGTGCACCACCATTGGCTGCTCGCCAAAGATACTCATAAGATGAGGGGGTTCTTTGCCTTCAATCACCCGCACCTTCATAAAACACATTCAAATTGGTGTTACTAGTGTGTTTGGTTGGTTTATATCAGGGCAAGGTGGCGAACTGTGGGCATGAAGAGTTCAGTTGTAACCCTAATGAAACTGGCTTGCATGTAGATTTCTAGAAACTTAATACCTTGATTAGCTTGTTCTGGTGTGTTTGATTAGGGTTTGGTGCAAATACTGTACATTAAAGTAACTTGACATTATTATTGGAGACAATAATAGCAATAATAATTTTCCTTTTTGATTTAATTTGGGATTATAATAATAATGGCAATATTTACATGTAAAAGTTAAGCTACTCTGGGAGAAACTGGACCATGATGTCTGGAAGAAGTGTCCAACCAGTGTGAATCATCTTTGGGCAATCCTTCAGGAGGTGCCGAATAATATATCAAGTCAATATTTGTATAAACTGACAGCTAGGATGCCCAATTCTGCTCTTAAATGGCTACTGTACTGCAGAGGTCCAATCCTGATGAACCACACCCAAACTCGCTAAAATCAAGGTCTCAGGATTACTAGAAACCTTCAGACACATGTGTTAGAAGAGGTTGGAGATAACTGTACAGGATATTTGCCCTACAAGAGAAGAAGGAGTGGACACCACTGTCTACATTTCAGTATACATCCAGTCTGTGAATTATTTAATTGATACACCGAGCAAAAATCACCTGGACAGGACTTCCACCAAGCTCTGAATCAAGCTCAGCAGCTATGATGGCAGAACTTCCTTTCTCATCTTGACTGGACTCTTCCCCCTGCCTGCGGGCATAACAAACAATCCCATGTAATAAACCTTTGCAGTAATGATTCACCCTGTTTACGAACAGATACTACATCAAGGATGTTATGTTACCCAAGTGTTTTTTGTAACATGAGCAGACAAAGCCCTTGGCTTAGGCAATTAGGCATTTTGGGGCGGTTTCCTGAACAGGGTTTAAGACTAGTCCTAGATTAAAATAAATGTTAAGAGCTGACTAAACTGGAAAAAGTTTGCACAGACATATCTTAAAATAAATTACTGACATTATTTGGTCTTAAAATGCTCACAGATAATGCATTTTTGTAAGACTTTTTAAAAAAATTCTTAGTCCTAGGCCCAGTTTCACAAACGGGGCTTAGCTTAAACCAGGACTAGGCATTAAGTACATTAAGATATTTAAGCAACTTTTACCAAAATGCCTTATACAAAAACATTACAGGTGTGCATCTTAACACAGAACAATGACACTGACATGTTTTAAGATATGACAGCGCAAAATATTTTCATCCGAGACAGCTCAAACATGCAATTTAGTCTTGGACTAGCTTAAACCTTGTCTGTGAAACTAGGGGCTAAATTAGCAAAGGTCTAGTCCTGGCTTAATCTAATTCCTATCCGGGAAACCGGCCCTCAGTGTTTATTTTCCAGGATTTTCAACATTCATAAAGGACTGAATGGATTCAAAAAATAGGTCTATAGCTCTTACCATATATATATTATCTGCCCCTGACGACCCCCATGCTTGTAGCTGTAGAGGATGATATAACTGTCCCCACCAAAGAACTGCCCATGAATGGATGGGTCAACTGGTACCTTGTCTGATCCCTCAATGCGCCAGATCTTTCCAAAGAAACAGAACAAGACAAATTGTCCATTATTTTGTCTACATAGAAATAAATGATCTTTACAATCTATTGTACAATAGTAAAGAACGCATTTACCTTTTTCTCTCCCTTGCCATCATCTACCATTCCATGCTGAGCAGCCATTGCCTCCGATTTGTGTAAAGATGATGCATCAAAAGGCACTTTCTTGATCTTAGCAATTTTGTTAGGCACATAGGCTTGTCCCATACCCTTTGTCTGGTCTGTATCACGCCAAAACTTGAAGAACTGTTTGAAGAGAGGAGTCTCTCCATTCTCAGGGATGATCTGGACCTCAGTGTGTTTGGGATAGCCCATCTTACTGATAAAGTCCTCCGCAACTTTCATGCCTGCACTTCTCTCCTCTTTATTAGCCTCTTTGCCTGTTAAATTATAGCAATAAAAAAGTCAATATTTACATTCATGTCCCAAATGCAAATTTCTAATTATTTTGAATGATGTGCTAAACTGACCTTTCCAGACAAATATCTTGCCATTGGAACCATGGTCCAAGACAAAGCAGTCGGTTGACTGCAATGCACTCTGGGAAAAGGGGTTTTCTTCAGCCACCAAAGTGGCAGACATACTCCCACTGGCATTTGACACCTAGGAAATAATGACCACCAGAATAAACCATTTTGTTTTCTTCAAGCTTTCAATATTTCTCAAAGAAAACCTAGTGAGTATAGCTCAGTGTACCTTGTACAATTTTGCAGACTTCCTGTTGGATGCATCAGTCTTGGTGTCTTCAGTCTGTGCATCAGGAAGATCAGGCTTTGGTCCAAGAATCTGGCAAAATATAGTAAAGCCTATGCATTTAGAAAATATTACTGAATCCTTACTAAAAGCTAAAATACACAACACAATGTTTGGCCTGATATTTAAATTGTTTGCATTCTGGAAGAATCAATACTAGCACAATGTATTATAAAGTTTTACTTCTAGCTCTATTGTGATCTTTTGTTTTATACTTGATGCAAAGTCGCTTTCTTTCTAACTATTTACAAAATCAGCAATTGTTTAATGCTTTTTTATGTTGTGTGGTATATTCTAGCACATTGAAAATGACTGAATAAAACATACTTTCTTTTTATATACACTAACCGTTAGTATCTTCTCATTTTCTGACCCTTCTTCGCATACAAAAATTTTTGCTCTCCCACAACGTTCATTATCCCGAATATCTTTAGAAACACTGGTGGCCTTCAGTCTCTCAAACTGGTTACACTTGGACCCACACCACTGGTATAACTCCTGACGCATGAATAAAAGAAATAGCATGAATACATGGGATACCTTATGATATGAGAACGCAAGAGAAAAGGCAAAACAATCATTCATGCCATTTTTCACCTGTCCAAGGTCTAGGATGAAGCAATCACCCTGGTTGAAGCTGTCCCAACTCACAGGTACCTCATTTGCGCGGACCACACGTCTACCACTCACATGGAGAACTCGCTTCACATTCACTTCACCGGAAGCTACATGTTTAAATCCAGAGGCAACTCCACCTTGCTGGAGAAATGAAAAGCAGTCTGATCAGAAATATTATGAACTGACCAAGCACCAAAATGCATTTTGCATGCAATTCAATTTTGGCATATTATGCATCAAAACATGATAAACATATTAACTGTACCCACCATGTATTTAAGGCCTGACTTGAAGTAGCCTACAAATGTTTTAGACTCGTATCCTTGTACTTCTCTGTACTGGATGGGTTTTCCTCTAAGGAAATCATCCATTTGGACGGTGAAGATAGCAGCTGCCCCACTCTCATCCACTGAGCATGCATCACCTTGGAGATGCCATTAAACGGGTTTTCAGTAAACAAGCACACCATTTACCAAATGCACACAGAGGACCTTGCATTTACACCAACCACAGACTCACCTATCCAGAAATGAAGGTCATATTGCATATTTCCAGAGTTTTGCTTTATGGTATTGAGAATAAGGTAGGTATCGCCTGTGTAGAAGCCACCATGAAGATTCTTAGGGACAGGCACCAAATCCATGTTCTCAATCCTCCACACCTGAAGGCCTGGCTGCTTTCCTGCCTTCTCAAATTCAGGGTGGTTCACCATGATGCTGTTTGAAAACAACAACTATTGTATCAGCCATATACAATGGCCGTATTTTGCATGCTCGTGTTCCACATAGTCTATTGTTGAGTATAAGATTAAAAAGAGGAAGGGTGATGTACTTTGTTTATCAAAAGAAAACGGTGTCGGTTTCTGCTTTTTCTACAAGTTTACATTTCTTCCAATGCTTCTGCAAAATCAAACTAATGGTCTGGTATGAAGTGGGTGATGAAGTGGATGAGTCTCGTCATGCCCTCAGGTGAGAGATCACCACCCCCAATGGAAAAAGGAAAAGTCACAAAGGGCGGTTCTCTCTTACTACTCTCACTTCAACACCTACCCCTTATCAATCACTGTATGTCATTCAGGAGTAAACAACAGAAAAGAAAAAAAAGGTAACATACATATAATTCAGTTTATTTGTTGCTGTAGTGATAATATCATAAATTGCCGTGTTTATAGTGAAACGTATTATTAAACACTCTGTAGCAGACCAGTTTCTGTAGTAGACCAGTTTAGTTTTTCAGTTAGAATAATGCCTAATAAATACACTAAATAAATACACTTTACCTATCCTTAATCATTCATGAGTTAAACCAAACTCATGCTGAAGAAAGGTAAATAATTAATATAGTAACATCAGATGGCAACTATGCATCAAGAAAAAAGAAAGCTTTTAAAAAAACAACAACAAAAACACCACCAAACTAAATGCTTTCGAAATAGGCCTACCTGGTAGGTAAAGCTGTTTGTTAAAGGTATTAGCAGATGAGTCTGGTACGACAGATGTAGGTTTGAGCACTGAGCTGAGCTTCCGCAGGTACTGGGCGTCATTTTCAACAGGTTTGTCTCATTTGCATATTAAACCCCTCCTCTTATTAGTCAGCTCTACAAACATGCATTTTCTTCCGGAAAATAAATAAAATGTAATAGATAAAGATAGACAGATATATAGAACCAACGCCTTGGTCAACAAATATTAAATACGTTACATGAATATTTGCTTTTTGAAAAAAAAAAAACATAAAAAAAAAAAATCTTATTTCTTCTGAACCAGATGATTTCGCTGCTGAATAGTGCCACTTTAGAAAAAAACAGTTAGAAAAGGCAGTTGATTATTCACCATATTTGATCATAATTATTCAGTAGAGGTAGATGTGTGTGTGTGGTGCAGTGTGCTGTGTCTCCAGTAGAGGTGTGTGTGTTTGGTGCAGTGTGTTGTGTCTCCAGTGGAGGTCGCTGCTCTCACTGTTTTCATCGCAGCAGCACTTTTAGAGGAAGAAAGCGGCCAGACGGCTCACATACTCCGAGACCAACCCAAACCTCCAAAAACCACTTGAATTTATATTTTAGGTAAAGGATACACACATGACAAGATACATTTCACAATACTTCGTTTCGAAATCGTTGAATAATAATGATTGACACTGTTTTTAACGCTTCACGGGTCTAATTTTAGGAGTAGCTGTTAGCTTTAGCATTTCTGGGTTTGGTTCAGCGCGAGGTCAGCTAACGCTAACCAGTCCTTTAATGCTTAACGTTAACACATTTGTCGTCCGAAATGCGACACAGAAACGCAAGCGCAGCTGGCTTACGCGTTAAAATAGTACTTGAGAGTGATTTTTATTAGCAATGGTTTAGCGTATAGCAGCGAAACCTTTGACAGGAGTGTGTGATTAGCTGATTAGTCAGTCATGGCGCTGGCTGATTGTAGTGCTGCAGTCAGTGTTTATGCTCCTTTAGCTCAGTGTCACGTTACTCTGTGCCTGTATACATTTCAGTTTACATTACTGTCGTGTTTGCTTGTCATTTCGACATTGTTATTATACCGAATTTTATTATCCTGAACGCTCACCAGCATGGTTAGGCAAACTTATTGGAGGAAAAGGGAAATAGACAATAGTAGGACTAACGTTAGTCGGTCAGCTGAGCGCTGCCGGATGGCTGTCAGGGTGCTTTCATTTTGTTGCCGGGAATGCTCTTTATTTGGTTTGTTTCGACTGTTTATGGGTTATTGTGTCGTTTTAAGCTATGAATCATTTTTCTTTCCAGAGCAAAAATGACGACTGCACCATATAACTATTCCTATATTTTCAAATATATCATCATTGGTAAGTACCACTGCGCGTGAACCGTTTTATAAAGCGTAACTGTTACAATATCTTATATAAACGTTTCAGAATATTTAGTGAATAAGATGTTTTTTAAATTGTACTGTGTTTTTGTGTTGTATTTTGTCATTAATGAGTATGTGGTGTCTTAATAGGTGACATGGGGGTTGGAAAATCATGTTTACTCCACCAGTTCACAGAAAAGAAATGTAAGTGCTTAGAATGGTATGAATTACACTAAACACCTTTAAAGAAATACCAGATGCTAGTTTTATCACAGTATTAGAATTAATAGAAAGTCATCATGATACCATTTATGACGCCCAGGGAAAATTAGCCATAAAAATAAGGGCATACAATTTAAACAGTATTTAGACATTAAATTAATTTTGACTTTAATGATAAAATTAGTATATTTTCTTATAAACTGTTGCCTGAGGTTCCTTTAGGGATTATTTAATAGTACTAAATTAATAATATATAAATTATTAATATTGTTATTTCAAATATATATATATAACAAGAAATATTAGTGCTTTTAATATCTTGCAATAGGCAAATCCTCAAGCTTTTATTTTGGTGCAAAACAGCATAGAAATGTAGAAATCAAATCTTGTCAAAAGCTGTAATGATCTGTCTGCAAAATGGAATGGGAAATAGAGCAAATGGTGTATGCTGCATTTTTTATACAAACATTAAACTAACGGGAAATGCAGAGATGAGGTTTGCAGCATGCACTGTGAATCTTTTATTTGCTCTCAAATTACTAGATCATTGATAACGTTTCAAGAATATAAGTATATCCCCCGGTTTCACAAACATGGCTTAAGCTTAGTCCAAGGCAAAAATGTAAATCAACTTAAGGAAATTTTCACGCACTCATATTAAAACATGTAAATGCCTTTGTTTTGTCTTGATATGCAAATGAGTAATGATTTTTTTCCAGGCTATGTTTATTAAAAAATGACTTGGTCCTAATTGAACTATGGCTTTATCCTGTCTTAGGCTAAACCTTTTCTATTAAATCGGGCCTATGTGTATAAAAAAAAAAAAAATTGCATTTTTATTTATTTATTTAAAAAAAAAAATTTACAACACACCATATATATTGTTGTTTTTAAAATGATTATTGATTACAAACCTTTTGTTATTTTAAATAAAGTCTTTTTACTCTAACATGCATAACTTTGACTTGTAGTTATGGCTGACTGTCCTCATACAATTGGCGTTGAGTTTGGCACACGGATAATTGAAGTGAGTGGGCAGAAGGTGAAGCTTCAGATTTGGGACACTGCAGGGCAGGAGAGGTTCCGTGCCGTCACACGCAGCTACTACAGAGGAGCCGCCGGGGCCCTCATGGTCTATGACATCACTAGGTAGACTTATATTCTGCTCTTGCTATTACATTTTGATTTGTGATCATATTACTTTTTAAAAGTGGCAAGGAACATATGCAATTCATGTTATATGCAGGCGAAGCACATACAACCATCTCAGCAGCTGGTTGACTGATGCTAGGAATCTCACCAACCCCAATACTGTAAGTTCATTAGCTTCAGTCAAACCTGGGTAAATGATGCCCTTACATTTCCATTCTAGTAAATGGTGTTTGAGCTTTATACATATTTTAAATGCAGATATGGTTTGCACAAAGACCAAACAGCCTAAGTCAGTCTGAATCTTTCCTCAGGTGATCATCCTAATTGGTAACAAAGCAGATCTAGAAGCCCAGCGCGATGTCACGTATGAAGAGGCAAAGCAGTTTGCTGAAGAAAACGGTAAGATGCAAGTTAGGATATATAAGGTCTTTTTTTAGGTAGGTAATATTTTAGATTAAGTGTTATTTGTTAAATGAGTAGTTTATCCAAAAATATCCAAGATGTAGAGTTTGTTTTTCCATTGGTGCAGGTTTAGAGAAATGTAGCTCACCAAGACCATCTGCAGTGAATGGGTGCCATCAGAATGAGTCCAAACAGCTGATAAAAACATCCCAATAATCCTGAAGTAATCTACCCAACTCCAGTGTATCAATTAACATCCTGTGATGCATTAAGCTACATATTTGGGAGAAACAAATTCATCACCAAGGCATTTTATCATTAAAATGTCACTTCTAACCAGAGAACTAGTCCATAAACTGTCCCTTGTTGTCCTCGCATCAAAATTAAATTCCGAATATTTTTTATTTTTTTTTGCTTGTAAACAGTAATTGATCTATGCCTAGATCTCTCCGAAATCTCTCTAAATCAGTTTCAATAACAAAACAAACCCATCTACATCTTGAGCAATTTTGGGGATCACTACTTTTAACTAAACCACTTTTATCGCAATGTAAGGATAATACTTTGTAGGCAACCCCTCACTCACTTTCTTTTTTTAAACAGGTTTGTTATTCCTGGAGGCAAGTGCAAAAACGTAAGTGGCCATCTCCCGGCACAGCATACGCTCTTTGTCTGTAAAACATGCTTTATATTTCAGTCCTCTTTAGCATCTCTGCATATGTCCATTCAACAGAGGCGAGAATGTGGAGGATGCATTCCTCGAAGCCGCGAAGAAGATCTACCAGAACATTCAGGACGGCAGCCTGGACCTGAACGCGGCCGAGTCAGGGGTCCAGCACAAGCCCACCGCTCCCCAGGGTGGGCGGCTCAACAGCGACGCACAGCCCCAGAAGGAGGGCTGCAGCTGTTAATGACCATGAAGACTTCACTCTCTCTCTCTCTTTCTTTCTCTGTTCCTTCCTGTCCCACATCCCACCCCTGCCTCCCTCTGTATCTAAAAGCCTCTCCTCTTCTGGTGTGGTTGCTCGTGGAGTCTGGGGCCAGATGGCTCTGCGCGATGATGGAGGTGTAACATAATTCATTTCTTCCTCACTGCTTTCTTCTTCCCCTCCTCCCCTTCTCCTCTGTGTTCCCTCACTTGTTTTGCTTGTTTCTCATACGCACACACATCCCAGTGCTCCCAGCAAGCACTCGAGGGAGGACGGCTCCTTCGCTGAACACTAATCCTGAACAGAGAAGATGATTGTCGATAAACTGAAGAAATGCTGGGTTTATCCTTTACAGACGTGATGTGCATAACTATAAACTTAACATCTCATGTACAGGAGCTGTCTGAATACTAGCGTAATGTAAATGATACGGAAATATTGGCAAACGTTATTTGTGTTGACATGATGTCAAGTGATCAGGAGGATATGCATCAACATTGTATGTAACATCGTTTTGGTAAAAAAGCTAAAACTGAAATATTGTATTCTGTTTTAAATTAGACTTTTTGCAGTTTCACATTCAATCACCAAATATTTATCCCTGTTTGTACCTATTCAGGAAATAATATACATGTACTATACAAGATTAGTATTGTTTTGAGAAGAATCTCAATGGAAGGTCCATTGTTAAAAAAAAAAGTCAATCCAGACACAGTTATTTTAACTTAGTAACTGTTATAGTAATATATTGAAGAGGACGGGACGCATTTCACGTCCTGAAGAATGTTTTCCGCACTTTGCAATTTCGATTTGGTTTTTTGAGGGGCCTGGAGCTTGTTTTGTGTCACTGAGGTTAAACAGTCTGTCATACTACATACGTTTCGGAACCCCCTCGATCTGTTCTTGAGCATCTGTAAACATTTACAGTAGCCTAAGAAAGACGGATCGTCAGGAGCATCGAGTACCGAACGTTCAGGCCCTGCAAACCCTCGTCATATCAAGATATTCATATTGTTTTTACATAATTTCAGTTGCCTTATGATATGCTTTTGTTCGTTCTGATGTGCTGCCCGTTTTATTCTTAATCCTTGTATAGCTTTTTTCGAAAGAGTTGAAACGATTCACTTGTAATAGAGATTTTGCCTTTTCAAAAGCATTCCATTAAATTGATTTCCAAACACTGATCATGTTTTTGCGCTGAGCTGAGTGTCTTAAAGGATTCTTAAGCATGATGCACGAGACAACTGCTTCATCATGGTTTCCCCCAATTCTAACGTAGTAAATAACATCTTGAAATGTATAAATGCTTAACGAATAGGCCACCACAGCATGAGAAGCATTGAGGGGAAACTCGGCCCAGATCTGATTTGTACAACCAGCAGTTGTTTCTTATTCCATTGATGCACATTTGCAATGAACAGCTAAAAAGGCGAACGCAAGCACTCCAAATATGATTTTCTACTAAATTTGTGTATTATGGTAGATTTTAGATGTGTTGTTTTGTAAACTGAAAATCCATTTTTAATTTGCTCCTACTGTCTTGCTTTTTTTCACATCTTAATGACATCTGCAAAAATTAATCTTCTGCTCAATTCTGTCTTCTGTAAGTGACTTTTGTTTGTAATTATGTTAATAAAGACAATACTGTAGACTGTGTTTTTGTCCACCTACACGATTGATCAGACTGTATATAAGCAATGACGCCGAGACATCTTGAGAGGAGAAACTGGACAAGAAAATGGAAGACAATTAATTGCGTTGCTCACTTAATTTAAGTTGTATTTGATTTGAGACAAACTGTATATAAAGAAAAGTGCTGTAATAAATATCCTGCTTATCTTGGCTTTGAATACAAGGTCATTTTTGACAGCAGTCATAAAAATGAGCTCATTCATTCCAGAGCACCGCCTGCATCAACGAAGCCACATGATGAGACATGAAACCTGCATCTGTTTCGCCTGTAAACACTCACAAGGCATTGTCTGCTTTACCATGAG
The DNA here is from genome assembly GCA_032353835.1 of Enteromius viviparus. Taxonomy (NCBI): domain Eukaryota; kingdom Metazoa; phylum Chordata; class Actinopteri; order Cypriniformes; family Cyprinidae; genus Enteromius; species Enteromius viviparus. The sequence continues at coordinate 3,000,641 of JAUCNO010001398.1, read as the reverse complement.
CACACTGAGAAGGCACATATCAGTTTCTGTTAAAAATAATTTCATAAAGCAACAAGAACAAATGGGAGGTAGAGAATCAACTTTCCCCATCTTATATTTACCTCAAGCTTGAGTTCCCTTATTTGTATATGGAAAGTGCTGACGCCAGCATGATTTTCTTTGGCATTAAAACATCCAGCCTCTGCTCTAACTGAAGCAGGAAGTCACTGCGACTGTCTCGTGGATTTGCCTCAGTGGTTTATGGGTGCTTGTTTCAGGCAGAAGTGGGTTAAATTGAGCTGCTCCTCTGATAAGATCTGTACTCATCGAAACCCGCCTGCTTTCACAATCTGACAAAAATAATGGAAATGATTTCCATCTTTATATATATTGCTTTGTTACGTTCCTGCATATGCAAATATGTGCTCATGTCGATACAAAAGGGTCAAAAAAGCGTTGTTTGGCAAGTTTTGCCAAAGCTTTCTGGTCATCCAAATCTTTGGAGGAATTGCTGAGGAGCTGGTCCAGTTTGTCAACATGTCTGCGCAGACCCTGAATGCTCCCTTCAGTCTGCAGTCTGCGCTGACTCAGAGCTTCCTGCTGTGAGAACATACGTCTGCGCAGCTGAACCTGGATACCATAGAGAGACAATCAGATTTCAAATCTTCTTAGACCAAATCTAAATCAATGTCTCACAGTATGTTACCTTATCAAATTATCTAGATTAATCTATACCTTTAAGTGGTCCTCCTGCTGCCTCAGTCTCTCCCTTAGCGCTTCGCCTCGCCACTGTTCATCCTGTTTGTAGCAAATAATCAACATTAGCACTATTGGCTACATCTTAACACCCGATGCATTAAGGATACATGCTTCGCAAATGTGCCAGGTTTGAAATTTAAGAGCTGAAGAAGATGAGGCATGAGCCATAGTCTACTTTTTGCATTTTTATCCTTTTTTAAAAGCTCTCTTGTGTATTTCAAATCATTTTCATAATTGGCATCTTAAAGGCCCATTTGTAAAAACCACTGCCTTTAGGGTAATCTGTGCATTTTTACATAACTCATATCTCTCATATTACAGTTTTTCTCGATTGCTAAAGCACTATAACCAAGCTTTTAAACTAAAATTTCAAAACCATAACGCTATTTTTCTAAAAGCACACCCATTTCCCTGAAC